>JAGFPH010012980.1:5948-20647 GCA_018207615.1 Philaenus spumarius | reverse complement strand
ATAAAGGGATATTGTGATTCACGCTATCTGTGTGTAAATAATGGAACTACAGTACACGCTTAGCGATGTGGAAGTAACACATTTATAAATCGTTTGTAAAGCTGTGATACGGATTGATTCAGGTTAAAATATGTGCGTTATATGTTTATCCAAAGTTATATTGAAATTTATGTTTGGTTTATCAAACACTAAGCAACCAGTATACATCCCAGAAAACAGGGGTAGCTGGTTTGTAAAGTGAAAATGCTTTTAGAAACCCGTTTGAGTTGACATGTCTCATATAATAGTAAAAGAAGTGATTGTCAGTCTGCGTGTGTGCAAGGGTGTTCTGTCTTTGCCTGTGAGAAGTCAAGCCGAATAAAAGGTATGCAAATATATCAAATTTGTAGTCGAAAGTGGGCCTAAATGAACCTAGAAAATGGATTTTTATTTTGATTATTAAAATATTTAAGAACACAGATAGCTGTTTATATTACACTATTGCTGCGATCTTAACAAATCTCGGGAACTTTAAAAAAACTTTTAGCAGTATTTTTATTTTCTGAAAGTTATTGAGTTTTGTTACCTATTAGTAATGTTAAAATTAACAACCAAATAAATTAGTTGTTTGATTTAGTTTTATTAATGCCTGAAATTCCTAACAATAACACTAACAAATTAAACTCTTTGTACATTTATTATAGACTAGCTGGCCTGACCCGGCTTTGCACGGATAGACAAATCAAAGTTAAATGTATATTAACAAAAAATATATTATGTCAATAAATATATTACACTATGTATTTCTTATGGGGTTTTTTATTAACTTTGACCCAACCCCCCAAACCTCCCCTAAAATTTAGATTTTTTTTAAAACTCTTTCTTAGCGAGCACCTAGGGCCCTAGAGGAAGCTACATAATAAATTTCACTCCAATCCGTTCGGTGTTTCCTTTTAGTAACTTTGACCCCCCTCAAATCCCCCTAAAATTTCGAATTTTCGGAAACCCTTTCTTAGTCTAGAGTCTATAAAGAGTATTAGTGCCAAATTTAATGTTTGTAGGCCTCGTGGTTTTGGAGAAACTGTGATGAGTCAATGAGTCAATGGTATTTGGCTTTTATAAGTATAGATTTAAATTGATCTAAGTTAGTGTTAATTGTAAGCATTTCTTGATTAACCCATGCATTGTGTTAAGGCGTTAATGACTAAGCAGGGACAGTAAATAGAGAACTGAGAACGTATAAGTAATGCATAATCAAGAAAAACTAAGATAAAAGACGCGACAAGATGTCTTCTTCTATGTAATTTAATCCTAAAACCCTGTATCAACAAATTGAATCTTGAAAATACAATTATAATATTAATGAGATTCCTTAACGAGATGCATCGAGTAACTTTATGCTGGGATACCATATTTAAATTTTCGAAGCTTTGTTGTAATGAGAACCCGCTCAATAGATCTGTCGCCCTTTATAAGACATCTGACAACTAGGCTAAATGTAAAATCATATAAAAACACTGAAATAGAACAAGTGTTCAGACATTTTGAAATAATGTCTTATATAAATAAGATATAAAGAAGATTAAACAATATTTCTGTTACCATCCTCATTTCAACAACAATTCCGCGCTTTGCATTAGGTGCTTATAACATCATGCTAAATGGCACACTGCTAAATTGCTTACTTTTTTTGCAAGATACGAGCCTTTAAAATGGTTTAAAACGTGACCCAATTCATCTACAACTAAACGAATATTGTAAATTACCATCGCCTTTAACACAATGAGAATAACTGGGTAAATAGAAGATGCACATGAATGGTGGTCTCATAACATCCACAAAAACCGATGGAACGCCACCAATATCTATTTGTTTTTGTTGTCTGGCGTAAGTGATCACAAATTACAGCTAACTGGAAAGGCGTATACAAACTTACTACTGAGTGTTTTGTTATTGTTGCGGAGTAATATTAGCGATCAGCTGTGCAGTGAACACGATTGTATTAGAGCATAGAGTTGTGTCTTGTTTATATATATTTTGTTTCGGTTAGTTATTACGATCTTACTTGTCCAGAATTTGGTACATATTTAGTTTGTGTCAATCATAACGCGAATTCGCAAATAAAATGTACGTTTAAAAAAAACTGTAGGAATAAATTTTATTAAATTTCTTCACACACAGACACAAAGATTTGTTGGAAGATAGTGTAAAAGTACCTTGAAATGTGCAAAATCCTTATATATTATTTCTCAAATGTTTTGTTTTTGTCGCTAAAAATATCTGCCTTAATTCTTCATCAAAATTCATTATTCAAGCATCATTTTAAAGCTTATGTTCCCACTATTTACGAAAATTAGATAAACAACTTTCAATTCATGTTTTCGTAATAAAAATGTATTAAAACAAATGTATATTATTGATCATATGACACCATCTATTAACAGTCTGTTTAACTAACATGGCAGCTTTTAATTTGATAGTTTGCATTCCATAAGCAAATGTTATAAACTGTTATTTATAAACCAATGTAAATAAATAAACGTAATTAACTGAACTAATTCAACGTATTCAATCAGGTACTCCTCCTACTTTTCTAAATATTCGCATGGGTCAGCTAGTTAGTAATAATAACAATTTACAAAACAAAATAATTATACAGAAATTCTAGGTATGGAAATGTGTTGATATTCGCTTTAAAACAAATTGGTTTGAAATTAGGTCAAAGATATATTCCGTGAAGATATATTCTTTCTAATTCAATTTCCATCCGGTATTCATATAATATTTCACTTCGTGACATCCTCCCCGTTGCCCTCTAGTGTGTCTCGGCGTCAACATTTTATACTTCCGCAAGGATTATATTCTGCTACAGGAAATAGTTTGTTATCGAATGTCTAAAGCAGACATGTAAACTATTATTACTCATTGTTGTTTAGCCTTGGAACTACATATTATGTTTTATAATATCTTTACTAGTCAATTTTAGTAGTTTGTAAACGTTTATTTTTATTTCGTGCTTACATTTTTAATTGCCACAGAAACATGTTTAGGCCAATTTACTATAAGTCCACTTTTGTTGTTACGTATTATGTTTATTTATTACTTTAAGCTTATAATTAAGGTGGAAAACTTTTTTTGTCTTTTTTAAATCTTTTGGCGTTTTTTCTACACAGAGAAGTCTAGATATTTGGGAAGTTAATTTGTAAGGTATCTAGGAATAATTTGTCTTTAAATGGTTTCAAAATAATGAATATATAAAATATTTAGTTTAAATGATAGAGAAATAAATATTTTTAAACACACTTTACAAGAGGTAAGGTGCATAATAACAAAAATGTATGGACTCCCTTATGTTTTATAATAAGGGTATAACCACATACAGTCAGACAGACGAAAACGTAATCCCATATTTATATTGTGAAATATGTTTGTCTCGATACCAGCAACAAATCAACAAAAGAGATCCAGAGAGTTAGGGGACACCCTGACTGTTATTGTTATTCTATTTTTAAAACTTAACTATAACAGTAATATTAGTTTGGAGAAAAATTTTAAACACATGTGATCTTATTATTAATATTTTCCCATAAATTTGATCAGGGTTTGTAAATATTAATGAAGGATGTTACTACTAATATTTTAAATCCATGACTGTAAATGTCTTTTTTTGTTTACACTCGTGTGAGAAACGGCAGTAATAAAATTTAATAAGAATGGTAAGAAGGTAAGAAACATTCTGTGGGGTCAAATTTGTTTTTTTAAGACAAACTTTTCATAAATGTTGGGAGATGTTAAGGGTTTAAACAAAAGAAAACATTTTCACCCATATCCTGGACTGACAAGTAGGTATTTGGAAGATATACAATCGGTGGATTAGTAGGAAAATATTGCCTGGATCTCAAATATATATCAATGTAAATTATTTACAGTCTGGTTTATGAGCCTGGATAAAGTTTTGATAATATGTATATTCATACCATCTGGAGTCATATATCATAAGTTTTAATTTTACTTCTGAAAGGAATTAGAGTAAGGACTATATGTTTCACAGATATGACACTAAATCATGATATTTAACTTAACTTATTTATTTCGCCACTCTGTTTGTTCCCTAATGTGTTATTTATAGTTGTATCTGAAAGTAAATGAAACAATAAAATATATAATTATATATATCTCGGAATAAAACTAATGTTTGCAGCTAGAAGAGAGGAAGAACAATATATCTTTCAAGTCTTTTATCTTTTAAAGATATTTAGTTTGAAAGATTTATGTACTACAACGGTACACGCTTACGCTTTTGCAAAGTATCAACGGCCCTTCTGCGGGTACGCCAATCTCTACAACGCTTAAGATATATCGCCGGTGAGGTGACTCTGTTTTTTGAAATCTAGCTCACTTTGCAACGATAATCTTACAACTGTACACTTTTGTATCGCCCTGTAGGGTGTCAGTCTTTTTCGACCTATACGACACACCTCAGCGAACGTGTACTGTGTAGGATAAGTTAAAATCACCCACTGGAAGTACAGGCTATCCTTTTTCTTTAAAGGGCCTGGGTGATTTAACTGTTTGTCTAATATTACTCTGAATATTTTTACTAAAAAACTACAAATTACACTTCCAGTAATCTTAATAAAACTCAGCTTTGAGCACAAGCAAAAATAGAATTTACTATCTGTATTCCTCGAGGAAGTGAATACAGTGGAACTGACCTTGTAAATAATTTTATTTGTGCCTTGGATAATTATATAACGTAACACCTTGATAATATTTCTAACACTAGGAAATATAACAATGGAATATTCAACAATAGGTAAGTGAACGTTAGAAACTTTTTTATACTGTAAAATAATAATCATCCATTTATTAATCTTAAAAAACACAACTCAAAAATAATACTTTTGGATATCTCTTTTCCAATTTATACAATTTGCAACAAAAGCAATTTTCTTTAACTCTTGCTTAATCTAATAAGGTAGAACAAATTTTAATATTACTTTTAATTATGCTTTTAATTAATATGCTTTGTTCCAAGCTTTTTATTAATTACTTATTTTTAATTTATTTAAATTATGAATTTACTTTAATGATTTTTATGCTATACGACTTTAGATATTATAAAAACATTTCACACTAAGAAAAACAATTTCCAATCCTACTAACCCAGTATCTGTAATAAATTAAATTTGAATTTAATCAGGCAAATTGTGGGGAATAAACGTAAATTCGCTGACACAGACCTCAAATTTGTTGTTTAAGATGGCCGTCTAACACGGGGCTGATTGTTGTTTATAGCAGCAGAAGAACCTGTAGGGTAAAATTGCTCTCTGCGCTTTTGGCGATGTACAATGATGACAGCGTGCTGTTCTATTGTTGTCGTGAAGCTGCGTCAGATGTTCTTCCGTTGAGTTATAGTTGCCTGTGGTTTGTAGTAGTCCTTTATGTGTCCGGGGATCGTCCTGCTAACTCTTCCACGTTAGATACTCATGTCCAGTTGTCCGCCAAAACGTTCCAGAAGTCCAGGTCCCTGAAGTTTCTTAGCTACTTCATTGATAATATAGCCTTAGCAGTATATTGTATTCCTGCTTATATTCCTGTAGTCTTCCTGTATCGCCTTGTCAAACCGCTGATCACTTCACCCGTACAATAGCAAACTCCGTACTAACTCTTAAAAATCCATATACTTAGTAACATACGCTCCGCGTGATGCTGATAGAAAAATCCATAAACAGAGAGACATACCCTCCGTGTACCGTCGATCACCAAAAAATCCCCTTTGAAATTCCCGTCCAGGGTTTATAAAGCCTCCTTCCATCTCCACTTTCGCTATTTTTTCGCGAAAACTCATTTTTTCACATTAAAGTGATTTTCTTACACCTTCCTGTGTGTAAAATCATCCTTTGTTTAGCAATACATTTAAATCCTTTATTTTTATCTTGTTTATCGTAGTTTTAAGGCTTAAACTTCTTAAATTATTTGAATGCAACATCCTTGTTCCGGCCGCCAAAGCTCCTCTCCGCTCTGATTGGCTCAGCGCTTTACGTGGTTCTTAACCCTTCCTCTCCTATTCAACTCTACGGCCATAGGTGCTCACTAAGAAAGGGTTTGGAAAAATTCAAAATTTTAGGGGGGTTTGGGGGGATCAAAGTTACTAAAATCATAATTTCAGATCTTTTATTATTATGACAATAGTGTTTTTATTATTTAAGATATATATATATATAAAAGCCAAATACCACTCACTGACTGAACACTTAAAAAGAATACAATTACGTTAAAAAGACTGAAAATACCAACCACCACGGGAAACGCCGTATGGGTCAGCTAATATGAATATAAAAATATAAATGTTCAGTAATAATGTTCTAAATAATGTGTATGTTTGATCAACTACACCCACGTTCGTTGATTTTTTTTAGAACAAACCATCTTGTGCGAACACGCTTTCTTTATAAATTAAGCCAAATAGAAATTATCACCTACACTAAAATAACAAATAAATTTATAAATATTCAAACAAAGAATAAATTACAAAATTAAATTAATGATTCAATAAAAACTGTTTTACAAATTTGAGTATTTTCATTCCTTCCTTAAGTTTCATTGATAACCAACTATAATTTTTATTAATTGTGTAAAATATTAATGTTTTCCTAGATAGATAAAGAAAGAGAAAGGCGAGTATAAAGGACAAGGCTACTTATAATCAAGGAAAAGGATTTCCAAAGCTTAAGAAACTGAAAGTTATCTTGGGATACATTTACATTGCCAAATGACCCTACTAAATTGATAAATTAAAATTAAAAACGAAGATAAACTGTAATTAATAGCCAAGTCTTTGAATATTTTGTATTTTATAATTACAGTTTGTCTTACGCTGCAATCTGCAACGAATCATATCTAGAAAGTTAATTCCGTTCTAACACAATACATATTAATGTGTTGTGTTTATAACCCTAGTTAAGCCTCAGGGGTTCCCTCATCTCATTTCATTACATTACTTGAAATTTTACAAAAGATTCAAACATTGCTTTCGTAAAAACTTTAAAAAGTGTACAATAATTTACTATTTTTAGCTAACGAGTATATCCCCTAGAGTTTATTTAGATACTAAAAAAATTTTTAATATTGATATATAGCTATAAAAGTTTGAAAATAAAATGGCACACTGTAATTAATTGTTTAAAATCAGATTTACTTTTTTTTTACTTTACTTTAGCGTCAGAGATTAAGTCTTTTATATATCGTTAGCTAAGCAGTTGTAGCTGTTTATGTTAGGTCAAACTTAAAATACACAAACAATCTTTATATCTTTATTTAATTAATTATATCTCTTATAAGCTAACGTTATTTATACTAAATATTTCAGTCAGAGTTAACCGAGCAGGTGTACAAAGTTGTGAAAGAAAGAATGACGTATGTAGATATAAATTTAAAATAAAATCGAAAAATAACTTTATTTCTTTGCTCAAAGCCGAAGTAATGGATGACCAATACATTTATCACGACACTGTAAGATCCTCAGACTTGAATCTATTTGATAAAAAAGCTAAATATGATGATGTTCTTTTGCTGATATAGGGTTAGAGTAGAACAGTGAAACATTAGACAACAAACTGTATAGGTGACGCTGACGAGTTTTATATTACTATAAGCAAAGTGTTATACAAGACATAGGTATAGGGAATTATACTGTTATAGTGTTTGTTATACTGCATTGTTATGATGCTGCTGCGTAGATTCTACTGGCTTACACGTCTAGTTGTAGCATATGCTTCTTATTTCCCTCAATCTTATGATTACAATATTTCAAATGTTTCGATTAAACAGTTGATGGCAAAAGCACTTTGATTCTAAAAATTCCCTTTCGGCTCGGCCTACAGGAGCAGGTAGATTACGAAGTTTACCTTATTTACTCTTAATAAGTTAAACATGAAATCAATTTACTTGATCATGGCTCTAATTTTTGTAACAGTTTTAGACACATGATTTCTGTAATATTTAGACGATTTATCAAAACTTATATTATTATAGAATTATTAAAAATTATATAACGGGATCAATATTGTGTTCACTATGGAAGTATTAAAATGTACATTCTATGCCACCAGTAAGGTTTGGTCGAACACAGATTTTTTCAATATGCAGTGTAGGCCTATACGTAATATTTAGCTTGTTTATTAAACGTTGAACCGATTTGGTACTACGCCTACTAAGGGAGTAATGATTTTTAAACCCCTATTTTTTAACCACTTCAGCTAATTGGTGTTATCAAAAACCTTTAAAATATAATATGTTTAGGAGGTATGATAACTTTAAATGGATGCAATGTTTCTTATTTGGGAGATTTTTCGATTTTCCATCTTTCTAAAACCACTTTTATTTATATCTCATTTTTCAGATTTTGCCCACTAAGGGGCAAAAGGGGAAACATTGAACGAGATTTTTATTCTGTGTCTGCAAAATTACAGGCGTTCTTGTGTCCATATAAAATTTAATATATATTGTTTACATTATTTACCTAAAAATGGTATATTTTCGAAATTTATCCACAAGTTAGAAAAACATGGCAAACATATTGTGGGCATGTCTTTATTCAGGGACTTTGAGACATCAAAGAGCGAAGCTAGAAAATGTAAATTACTTAGATCTCAATCGGCTCAACTCACAGATCTACATGCAAGGCAAAAGTAGCAGCTGCAGTGTCAGGTAATTCTTGAATACTATTTGGGTTTTATACAAGAATGATTGGTTCGAAATTAACACCCTATAATGGGAATGTATTACAAAAAATATTAAACTAAACCACAAACATAACATACAGGCAGTTCAAGAAATACTCAAAAAGTTTAGAAATGTATAAACTTTTTCTGATTACATTTGTGAAGTAATATAAAGCCATCATCTTGTTTATAACCATAACTTTAATTTAAAAATCTGAAAAATTTAATTTTTTAGAGAAAGGTTCAGTTGTAAATTTGCAGTTCAATACTCTTTATACGTTTTAAAAACGACGAATATATTTAAACGACGTACACCCAGCTTACAAAGTGTTTAAACATTAAAATACTTGTCTATGTTTTGGTCGAGTTTAGTTATGCGTACGTTTCCCTCAGTTTATAAACATTACATTATATCTGTCTGTTATTCAAATCGCAAGCTCCCTGATTTCAAGCAAACTCTTTAGTTCGAATCTCATTAAGGAATCCTATTAACATTAAAATCATATTTACCGGTTTGAATTAAAACTTACTTTTGACGACAGTTTCAACCCTCCGCTTTTATAATCTAAATTATAATTCAATATGACTTAAATCTCGTCCATTTACAAATGAAACTTCTCTTTCCCTGCGATTCAGTTTAGATAAAGTTTAATTTATTTGTATAGGTATTCATCAAAGCAATGCAAATACAAATAATTACAGCATAATTAACGTACAAGTCATGTTGACCTCACAATTTAATGTCTCGCTGGTGAAACATTAAATGTAACATATTCTAAGTGGAATAATCTTACTTTTATATTTTAGATAAATAATTTTTGTAAAAGAGCCATAAGATTTATATTACAAATACTTATCACACAACACAAATAAATTCAAAGCAAATTATTCTTATTACAAAATCTGAAGAGAGAATTTAAACAACGATTGTTAACTTTATATTACACTAATGCAAGGTATACATACCCGTGTAGCATCTATAATTTATTTCCTTTCCCTTGAAAATAGCGAATCATACCCAACGGAAAACAAACTACCCTAGGCAACTAAACACATGGAAGAACAAGCACTCGCTTAGAAAAATGTTACTTTTATCTGGGAAATAATACCTGTCCAACTTAACTCGGTCTATTCTATATCAATAAAACTGTATTCAAGTTCTTGTAGTACAATTTAAAATCATTAAAAATATTAGTAATTAAAATCACTAATCAAACTAAAATTATCTACATTTTCCTTAACCTAACTAGCAGACAACCATTGATAATAATAATAACTATACAAATTGATTTTAGTGTTAGGTGACAAAAATATTATCATCACTTTAACTAGTGTTTAAATTTAATAATAACTCAAAAGTACACTTTAAGAATCTTTATACATTCAGAACCTGTCCGGTACAGGCTAAATATATGTGCAGCAAGGGTGGAAAGTGGGCGTGGCACACTGGGGGGGTACATTATTTCTCAAATGTGTTTTTTTGTAGCTAAGCGATATCTTCCTCAATTCTTCATCAAAATTAATTATTCAAATATTATTTTAAAGCTTATATAAACTAACGTAAATAAATGAACGTAATTAACTGAATTAAATCAACGTTTTAAATCAGGTAAGTTTATTCCTATTCCCAGCTTACGAAATATTCGCACGGTTCTGCTAGTCATCGTTGAATTTGCGTTTAAAAGCAACTATGTAAGTTGATTATAGTTTTCTATTTACTATTTTAAGACAGATCATAAGGTATAGTAAATAAATCAATACGAAATAATATACAAATAATGAATATGATTAAATTCTTTCATGATTTGAATTAGAACGTAGCTGTAATTCAACGAAACAAATCAATAGTTCTTTAAAAGAACTAGCTTCAACAGATTTAAATAGAAAATTTACGGAGCAGTTAAAATAATGTCTATGTCTAATTTAGTAATCAATATAACTCATTTAATCTATTATAAATAATTACCTTCAAGTTATTAATACTTTAAAATAAAGTGTCACATAAAATTATCCGAATTCTTAATTTATAAATCAGCTATTACATGATTCCTGACTAAGTGTTTAAAGAAGTTGTAAGTTCATTAATTTAATGGGAAAATGGTGAATTTCGTTAATTTAATGGTGCTGAAAATAATTATTACGATTAGTCAAATTAATATGAAAGTAGGTTTTAGTGAGTAGGTTACGTCAATCATTGTGTACTAGATAACCAAGGTGCATAGTTTTTTTTTGTATTTGCTTAAACACTAAAGGAAATTGGTTTCAGGTAAAACAAAAACCGATTTTACGACTTCAATTTATTTTCCGTTTAAAACGAATATTTCAATACAAGACCAACAATCTCAGACTAATTATCTTGGAAATTCAAAATATTAAAAAAATGAATGAATTAAAGAACTTAATGAAGTTAGATATTGTTTTGAATTTTGTTAATTAAAATTTAGTTAAACATCTTTTTACACAAAAACGTTTTTTAAGAAATTTCACTTTTAAGTTTGTATGTAGACAATTATCACAATTGTATAATTTCACAATTATCGGTAGACAATTATCATTTTAAATCCCTTAATAATTCTCGATCTTTAGTTCACTATGCACAATTTATTATGCTCATAAATACATTTTTAATTTCGTACAATAAATGACAGAATTTTTTAAATTGGATATGAATCTCCCTTCTTTCTTCTCTTCCAAAACATAACTTGTAGCTTTGCCCCCATCTTTAAACTAGGGACTGAATATCATAAGTTGAATAGTTTATGGGGGCTTAAGGCACACACAAGGCAACTGGTGATGATTTATATTTAATTCAACCTCGTACTTTAGTAAAAAAAAAGAAAATGGGACTTGGTAAATAAAAGTGGTAAAAAAAAAAAAAAAAAAAAAAACAGTTAGAATTGGGCAAAAGATATGCCAAATCGTGGTTGAATGGCTTTTATAACATTCAACTTCTAATTGGGTTTTAGTTCACCGAGTGGAAAGAAGCGATGTTGTGCTAAGAAGGTTTAGACTTGAGTGGCTAAACAATCGCCCAACGTTGAACAAATCGTATTGTCCGGAATGAAATATCCTTCTTAAACCGAATGTAGTATGTTTGGATTCTTTACCTAGAAATATAATTATAAAACATGTTTGATTTTTAGTTGAATCTCGATAGCATTTGCTCAGAACATACACGCATTCATATCAATTAACTAGACTATGCTCCACTTTGGCTGATTTTATTCGTATTTGTTTGTTTGGTTATTACATACGGTACCATGAATCATTTACTGGGGCTGGTCAAAGCCCTTCTGTTCTTCTAGGTGAAATGCATACTCAAATATTGGAAGAGAACTAGTAATTTTGTTAGTTCAAAATATCGTTATGTAAAAAATAATCTCAAAAAGTCAAGTAAAAATATTAACAGATAGTAAAAATAATAATTCATCTGAATGCATAAAATGAAATTAATAATAAACTATAGCTTTCTTATTCTTCAGTTAATGCAGCCTCAAACATAAAAACTGATGCAATATTAGATACATCATTTCATTATATTGTTTGATAAAAATTTGATTATTCCGCAACCCAGTTCAATTCTAAAAACAGTTTTAATACAAATGAAGTTTCTATGTTAATAGTTAAAATTAATCGCAGTTGATTTATACTGCATTTTAGTCAGCAAACATATCACTGACTGCTCACAAACGTTTTTTAAGTGATAACTTCTATTGGCCCGTTGGGCACTTTCGCTTGACTTTGTTTCTGAAATATCGCGTCACGAACTTTTTGCGTAGACACAAGTCAGGGCGTGGAGAGGGAATAGGCGATATATAGTATAGACAGGCAAGTAATCGCATATTTTCGTGTTACAATGTAGCTAGTAACGTTTCAAACTTAATCCTAGAGGCAATTTGTGACCGGTATAAAAAAATTACAATTTATATAAACTTCGCGCTATTACAGACTAGGAACGTTTTAACTGGTTACTCAAAGTGCTTTGTAATAGTATCGCTTCTCGGCCTCTTGGCTAAGATCAAAGTGTAGTATTTGTTCTTATCAGCTTAATGTGTGAGTATAGTGTGAATCGTTGTTTGTTGTAGCGGTCTTCTGCTCTAAATATTTGATATTTTGTTAGTGCGGTCATCGGGGACCGTTGTTGTGTGCTGCCACCTGCGACTACTCGGAACTACTAGCCCATAGGCTGTTTACTCGTCGCAACTTCGAGTATATTGTACATCGGTGAGCGTTTTAACGGTTTTTATTTGGCCGTTAGAATACTTTTGGTATCATTTGAATAAAATTAACAGTTAATTTCAATAAGTCCAAAATATAACTTAATCATTGTCTTATTTTGTAATAGTACAAAATGTCTATTATAAACATTTTGTCGTCTCTTTTTACGTGATTTACTATATACCTAGAAAGTGACAGGCACTATTATATTTTTTATTATTTGAGGATTTTTCCATAACTTTTCTACAACTTTTTTAAATGGAACATTTATAACGTTTGATTACGCATTTTTAAATCTGATAGACAGAAAGGAAATTATATATTTTTTTGAAAAATTACCACTTTTTAAGATAATAAACAATTTTAAATAATTACAATTTTTAAAATTTAAAATTTTCTACAATTTCTTATAAACTGTAGAAAATTTAAAACCATATTACATTTTTTTGTCAAAGCTAAAGACTTTACTCTATTTTAAATTAAACTAATGGAATATGGTCAATTTTAATTATGATTATCTATAATTTGATATAATTAGTTTATATACACTGTTAAAATGAATTACAAATGTATAATGTATAATGTGAGAAAATATATTAAATATAAGGTTCTGCAGATTTACCGATAACTGAAAATATACTTAAATTACTTACAATTTTTGAGGAGTTAAGAATATTTTTTTATTTGACTAATTAATTATGCAATTTCAAAATATTATATAATATTTTTTGACAATATATTGATATGTGTAATTTGTTAATCCTTATTCTCCTCTAATATTAATACTGGTAAAAATATAATATTCAGATTTAACGTTATAATTAATAGACTAATATAATGTGATGTAACTCAACCTTGCAGTGAAACACAGAGCCTAGCAGACCTTCGAGGCTGCATATTTGTTACATTAAATTACTAGTCTACTGCACTTTGCTATTAAAACTGAATGAACGCTAAGTGCCTATCTTCTGATATTACTTAATCCTGCTTACCACTCCATGCCAGCATTAAGTAAGCATTAACCAGCACGGAGTAAGCAAACATGCAACCCTCATGTTTTATATTTTCTTATTTACTTAGTACCTGCGTAAATTTGTGTGAACTCTAATCAAGTTTGCTCCATTCACCCCTAATATTGTTTCGTTTAAGTGTGTTGAAACAAGAAAATTCATAACTGTATTTTGAAACAATGAATTTGTAGGTTTTACTTAAATAAATATCAAATTACTATACTTAAAAAGTGGAATACAAAATCACAGAAATAGCAATAGCGATTACTGGCGATACAGCTACAATAGCAACACAATTAATTGTTAGTCATTGCTAATGCAACTACAATATTAATTAAATACAGTCTAAACAAAATGTAGCTGTCCGCATATATTAATCTTAGTTAAATAATACATTTTGTAATACAAAAAAACTTAAATGTATTATTTAAAATATCCAGAAGGAACAATTACAAATCATACACTAGTATCACAACTTAAAATTAAATAAAAAATGTATAAGATTCTTTAGAAAAGTATTTAGTCATTATAAATCATTTGTATTTTGTTTTGAAATAAAGTTTAAGAATATTAATTTTATACAAATCGCAACGTGTTTTGTTACAAACTATATTACGAAATATATTATCGTTGGTAGTAATAAAAGGTATGACAAATTTAAAAATACCGATTCTTAAAATGAAACGACGTCAGAATCAAGTGAGTTTACAGAATAGCTGATGAATTTAGATGAGAACTTTAACTGGCTTATTGCTTTACCATTAAT
>JAGFPH010012979.1:7773-28043 GCA_018207615.1 Philaenus spumarius | reverse complement strand
CCCAACGTGAGGCTTTTTACTGAATAAAGGAAATTATAATTATAATTGGCGCAACCAACGTGCTGGCTTTATTAAGTGTGCAATCTTATAGTTATTAGAAATATAAGCAACTTATTAGAAACATTTTAGATAATATATTAAGAAAGTAATATATTGTTACAAATTAATAAATTTAAAACAAATTCAAATTGATATAACTAAGTAAAATGGCAGCAGAACAAACCAAATATCAGTTAAGAGATCAGCCTAAAGAGACTGAAAAGAAAATAGAGTCAGACAAACAAAAGAGAAACACTAAATTAAAAAGGAATGTAGATCAAGTAGAAGGAGAGTTAGTACGGATAGTTGAGGTTGAGGAGGTTAGGCCAATAGAGAAGGAGAGTTTAGAAATTACTGAATCTGTAGAGGAAATGACCGGCGAAGATAGAATGTTAACTATGTTTCAGCAATTAATGATTCAAATAGAACAAAATTCTAAACAATTAAACCATAGCCTAAATGAAAAACTACAGCAAAATTCTAATCAACTAAATGAAAAACTACAACAAAATTCTAACCAACTAAATGAAAAACTAATACAAAATTCTAAACAATTAAACCAACTAAATGAAAAACTACAGCAAAGTTCTAATCAATTAAATGAAAAGCTAGAACAAAGTTCTAAACAATTAAACCAAAGCCTAAATGAAAAATTTCAATTAAACTCAGACAAACTAAATGAAAACCTAAACCAATTAGAAGATAAATTAATTATAAATTCTGAAAGCTTAAACAAAAATTTAAACCAACTTGAAAATAAATTAGCTGAAAACTTATATCAATTAGAGAACAAAATTGATCACAAGTTAGCTGAAAATTGTAGTCAGATTTATGAAATAAAGGAAGAAATATTAACTAGGTTCGACGAAAAGATTGAAACTAAACTTGCAGAATTTAAGAATCAGATTTTAAGAAATCAAAATGAATTAGAGAAAGATATTAAGGAAACATGTCAGGAATTGGAGGACAAACTTAGTAAGCAAAATGATGTTACCAAAACGGAAATTGTAAACTTGAAGTTAGATATAAATAAACAGATAACTAGCTTAGATCAAACTGTTGACCATAAAATTATAGAAATGGGAAAGAATTTAGATAGATTTGGTATAAGGTTAAATGAAACAGAGGAAAGTGTTAGAAAAAATAAAAATATGGGTGGTACTCCACAAATTCTATATGTTAGTTGTGAAAACACAAATAATTCAAGCGTACCTAAATTTGATGGGAAATCAAATAACCCTGTCGAGTATTTGAAACAGATAATAAGATATATTGAGAAAATTCAGGAAAAGGGAGTTAGAGAAAATAGGGAAATGCAAACAATTAGAGAAATAATAGATTTATCAATGGATGGAAACGCAGCTAGGTGGTGGCAAATAGTTAGAGAGGATATAGAAGATATAGAGATATTTAAGGAAAGATTGCTTGAGAAATATTGGAATGATGAGGTACAGAACGGGATTAGAAACAGATTAGAAGTAGAAAAGTACAGAAGGGATGGTAAATTAAGTAGGGCAGAATATTTTATTGAGAAAGTTATAGTCATGCGAAATTTGACTCCGACACCATCGGAAGACGAAGTAGTGCGGAGATTAGCTAGACATTTCGATGATAAAGTTAGAGATGCACGACGAGTACAGAAGATTACTTCTATTAGGGACATGGAAAGATTTTTAAACGAAGACGACATCGAAGAGAAAAATGAAACAATTAAAAGAAACGAACAAGTAAGGCAAAATTTTAGACAAACTGAAAACGAATTTAAATTTAAACCACAATACAAGGATAGGAACACACAACCAATTAGAAATAACAATAATAGCAATTTTAATAGTTTTGGACAATTTAACAGCAGAAATAACACATATAGGCCAACATATAGGGAAAACAATTTTCAAAATAGACCACCATACCAAGGAAATTTTAACAGGGAACAGTATAGGCCAAGGAACGAAAACATACCTAACAGGTTTACACCAAACAGTCCGCCTAGACACAACATGGTACAATTTCGTAGAAATCCAGAACCTAGGGAACAAGAAAACAATACCGCAATAAATATGATTAGGGCAGAACCAGAACAGAGGGAAGAAGTAATTTGTACAACGACCCAGGCTTTAAACTAGAAAGCACTGGAACATCATGTAAGATTGAAAATTATGATGAGGGAAAAATCAAAGAGGTAAAGGAAGATATTCCAGTGCAACAAGTAATAGACGACAAATTTAGAAAACAGGATAGGCCTAAGCCAAAAAGTGAAATAGTGATAACCACAGTCTTATGTGATAAAGATTTTTTAACAGAATGTGACAAGGAGGAGAATACTGCCATAGGAAATAATAAATATGAAAATAATAGTCCAGAAATTGAAATGCAGTTAGGAAAAATTAAAATAAAAGGTTTAATAGACACAGGCAGTAACGCAAGTTGTATACAAAAGGAATGGTTTGAACAAAATAAGATTAGGTTAGGTAGATATGAAGAGTTACCTGTAGTAGGATTAAATGTTGTAACGGCAATTGGAAAAAGGAGTCGACGTATAGAAAGTATCATAATGTTAAACGTACAGTTAGAAGAAATATCATGCGCAATACAATTTTTAGTGGTACCAGATTTGTTACGAGAAGTGATCATAGGCATGGATAGTATAAAGGAATTGAAAATGAGATTGAACTTCGACGAAAATAATATAATTATTAATTATGATAGTAAGAATGTGCAAATTAGAATGGGTAAAGAAAGTAAAGACGGAATTAGAAATGAAATAGTAGGTCAGGAATACGGTATATTGGAAATAAATAAATATTATGATAACTGGACAAGAAATGAAAAAATCTACGACATAAAAACTTACGAGGTAACTACCAAAAACAATAACCAAATTACAGAAGAAACTATTCGGAAAGAAGTAAGCAAAATTGAATTATTAAACCGAGAACAGAAAAAACAATTAGGCGACATTTTAGTTAGATACAAAACCGTTTTTTCTAAACAACCTGGACGATGTAACTGTTATAACCATGGAATTCAAATTAAAGACAATAAATTTTTCTTTCAAAAAAGCTACCCAATACCCTTAAAGTATCAAGAAAAGGTCCATATAGAAATACAGAATATGTTGAAAGAAGACATTATAGAAGAAAGCAATAGCCCATACATAAATCCAATTGTGGTAGTCATAAAAAAGAATGATAAGGTTAGGTTATGTTTAGATGCTAGGTGCATCAATGAATTGATAATTCCTGACTATCAATGCAATAGAGGGATAAATGAGATCTTGAGCAAGGCAAAGGCTACAGAATGGTTGACTACTATCGACCTGACAAACAGTTTTTGGCAGATTCCATTGGAAGAAAATTCAAGACAGTACACGGCCTTCCAATACAGAGGTAGGGTGTACCATTTTAAGGTAACACCATATGGCCTATCGACGTCATTAGCAGCTCTAGTAAGGGGACTACACCACGTCATGAAAGATGAAATCGAAGACTTTACGATGATGTATGTGGATGATTTAGTGTGCATGTCGGATAATTTTGAAGAACACTTATTACATTTAGGCAAAATATTTGGAAAATTTATATCTGCAAACATGACAATAAAATTTGAGAAATCCATTTTTTGCAGAAAAGAAATTCCATTTCTAGGTTTTAAATTGACAACTACAGGTTTAATAGCAGACGATGAGAAGGTCAAAGCAATTCGAAATTTTCCATCTCCAAAAAGTCATAAGCAAATGAAAGCATTTTTAGGCCTAGCTAATTTTTATAATAAATTTGTCAACAAATATTCAGATTTAGTAAAACCACTACTACATCTAACATCGAAGAAAGTAAAATTCAAATGGACAGAGGTAGAGGAGGAAGCATTTAAAAATTTAAAAGAAGTATTTCTACACACAGTTATGTTGAGACACCCGGACCAGAATAAAACGTTTGTGTTGCAGACAGATAGTAGCAACTTTGCAATAGGAGGACACCTATATCAAGTACAGGATAATGGGGAAAAAGGAGCCATTATGTTTATGAGTAGAACGTTGAAAGGACCAGAAGTTAATTATTTTACGACGGAGAAGGAGATGCTAGCTATTTTATTCTGTCTACAAAAGGCAAGAACACTAATTTTGGGACACAAGATTAAAATTATTACCGATCATCAGGCTTTAACGTTTATAAAGAAATGTCGATTACTAAATTCAAGATTGTCTAGATGGATACTCCTAATCCAGGAATATGACTTCGAAATCGAACATTGTAAGGGAGTTGAAAATATTGTAAGCGACACTCTAAGTAGAAATCCATGCGATACAAGAAATGAAAATTTAGAAAATGAAAACCAGAAAATTATTATAGCCCATTTAGAAAGAATTGTAGATCAAAATTTTATGCAAAATTTAAGAAATTTAAACATTGAGCAACAAGAAAGCGTGGAAACTAAAGCCATAATTGATAACATCCAAAATTACGAAAATTTATATAAATTAGAAGAAGGAGTACTTTTTAGAAAATTTAAAGAGAATTGGAGAATTGTGATACCACAGAATTTAGTCTATAAGTTGGTAACTGCGTGTCATGAATATTATTTACATTGTGGTGTTGCAAAATGTACTAAAATTATACAGGAAGATTTTACTTTTGAGAAGATGAACAAGCAAATTAAAAATATAATTAGGATATGTGAGTTATGTCAGAAATGCAAGACTACAAACCAGACAAACTTTGGAGAGATGAAAAGTATCAAAACTAGCAGACCAAACGACCAAATTTCTATTGATTTTTAGGGACCTTTACCAACAGGAACAGGAGGCGTTAAATATTTATTTGTGATTATGGATACTTTTTCAAAATTTGTACAGGCCTACCCATTAAAGAAGGCAACTACCATGAGTGCCATTAAAAGTATGGAAGAATATATATCAAAGTATGGTCATGTAAATAGAGTACAATCCGACCATGGTACACAGTTCACTAACCAACGTTGGGTTAGATATTTAACAGAGAAAAACATTATACCAATATATTCACCAGTAAGGAGGCCTAACAGCAATATGGTTGAACGTGTGCATAAGGAAATTGGACGATGCCTTAGAACGTATTGCCACAATAACCACAAAACTTGGAGTAGATATATACCTATCATAGTAACCTATTTAAATGAAATACCACATGATTCTACAGAGTATACCCCGAATGAGTTGCAATTAGATGTAAAGACACCTAGATTTTGGCATAATATTTTAAATTTTGGACTTTTGGAAGAAGAAAATGTAAATTTAGAGATTAAAATTGAATTGGCAGGACAAAGAATTAGAAGAAAAGGCACAATTAGAAATCAACGTTACCACAACCAACATAAATTGGTAGAATTTGAGGCAGGAGAAAAGGTGTTGTTAAAAGAAACTGGGTATTCACACCAAGTCAGAGGAGAAATGTCGAAATTATTTATGATTTATACTGGACCATATATAATTAAAGAGAAGATTGGAAAATCCACTTATCTATTATCATATATTGATAGACCAACAAAATTAAAAGGAATGTTTCACATTACCAGTATAAAGAAATATCATGAGAAGACTGCAGATAGGGAACAATGTTAAAGTTAGAAGTAAATAATAAAGGGAGATTGCAGTAGGAAGTTTATTAAACAAAGTTGTTGCTTAGATTTCTGATAGTTATAATTAGTTAATTGTTTAAAGTTTGTATAATTGTAAAGTTTATAATGTTTGTGTTCAGAAGTTATTTTAAGAAATGTTAATGTTAATAAGAAATGTATATATAATAGAGCAAAATGTTATAGAAAAAATTTATAATTTATTAAAAATTACAATTTTGAAAAAAATTATAAATTTGGAGGACAGTTATAACATTTTGATCCGGTTGGGATATAACAAACTCACAAAAAGTTGAAGGGTCCTGGTAAACTAACTTAAAAGATTGTGAAAAAGTAGGCCTAGGCTTAATGTTGACAAGATAGTCTAAATTTAACCTCAAATTCGATCTAGACAAAATAATTTAAAAACAAGTAAATTCACTTCAGGAAATAGTAGATAATAAAGAAATAACGATAAACACTCATATTATAACTAAGTAACACTTAACTTACCTTTTTATATACAAATCAAGTTTAATTTGCCTAGCCTAAGCCTAACTACGTATTCAAAATGTTTCACATTTCGAAATAAGTAGTAGCGTATGTATTATTTGTGTAATATAAGTTGTAATAGAGTTAAATTTCAAAAGCAATGTATAGTTTATTAAACAAAGTGTTATAAAATTGAAAAAGTGTTAAACCAAACAAAGTAAGGTTATTGGTGAGAGTGCTGTGAAATAAAACTTGCATAACTGCTAACTGAATACAACGACCGTAGATACATTGAGGACAGCTGTTTTACAATTGTGTTCTGTGGTGAATAAAGATACAATTATATTGATTTATAAAAGTAAATAATTACGTATTTCGGACAAATTAAGACTAATAAAGGTTAAATATTATTATAAACATTGTGAAAACATAAATATCTCCGATAAAAACAATAAAAATAAACTTTTAATATATTTTTGTGTATGTGACCAGAAACACCTGCCACTTACGGGACCAAGTAGTGAAAACAATTGTTAAAGATAATTGCAACGGCACTGTCTGTAGAAGCCGGGATAGTTGAACTAAAAATTGGTAATCCAGCTTTAAAACCTTATACTGTTCAGACGTACTTAACAAACTTATAAATAATTTCATGTGAAATAAGTTAAAATATACTTTTAGAAAGATAAATGGAAGAATATATAGATAAAATACCATCAAGATAAGAGACAATTATAAAATTTGCATAACTAATAATTGGTAAAGTACCAAATCGAATTTTAACTTCTGAAAAGGTAATATCCAACCAAATTAACTATCCATTATAAACCAGTGACTTTATTCGAAGAGAACAATAGTTAACTAAAACCATTTTTGTAAATATTTAAAGAACTTGAATCATTTTAACACTTTGTAATATAACATTCCCTAGTTTTAGATATTTTATTTGGTATAGACTTAAATTTGATATTTCTGATTGTACATTTAATAGGCCAGGATCCTTTCAACCCGAGAAATAGAGTCATGATTTGTCACTTGTAAATATATTTATTAATTTTGTTAGAACATAATCTTGTGATTACATATTTTAAGTGCTCGATAAAATTATAAAAATTGTAACTTAAATCTGAACATTGCCTACAGAACTTTAAAAGAACCAGCAACACTTTTGCATGTAATAAAGGAACATTGTGAAACAAAGATCTAGTCATTGATTTCTTTAAAATAGGCCTAGCTTATTGAATATTTTCATTGGACGTTGTCTAACTTTACAAAGAGAGTTTTTGAACTTTTCCATTTTATAATTGCCTTCACAACTTGTGGCTGATTTAGAAAATAATTTTCATAAAATAAAGAAAGGCATTTTTATTTTATTATTGACGCCCAACAAGTGGGGTTTTTCAATAATAACAAATAATTATAATTGACTCCACAACGTGGGGCTATTCATTTGAAAAGAAAGCTATACAAAATTATAAAATACAAAATATAATTATAATTGACGGCCCAACGTGAGGCTTTTTACTGAATAAAGGAAATTATAATTATAATTTGTTTTTTTATAAAAGTGAAGTGAAGTAATTAATAATAATCATTTATAAATAAAATTGATAAGAAGACGCTATAAACTGGGTGAGACCTATCCATATAGTCACTTAGACGATTAATGCTACATTTGAAACTATTCATTTATTAAGAACTTGAACATTGCAAAATTTGAAAGACATTGTAAATATATATATAAGAAGAATTTTTGGACAATTAATATAAATTTAACCTCTCTATAACTTTTATTCACACACCTACATACACTTACACTTTACATATTGTACTAGTTTCATTTCCCTTTTTTCAATAACATTCTTTAACAATTAATTTTTTTCATAATAATATTGGGAACAGTCGGCACTAACCCCCCGAGATTAAGAGTGCTATAACAGAATTTATAACGAACATTTGATTTGAGCTAACCTATTTTGTGTATAAAAACTGTATATATATATTTTAATTTTCAACTTCTCAATTAAATAATTGGTTAAAGTTGTAAACTTGTGTTTTGAATTCCATCATTTATCAATCTATTCAGCTTATGAACAGTAATTAACAAAAGTGATATATAATAAATTTGATGCCTAACTAAGGAGGCATTTTGAATTAAATTAAAGATTTTTTATAAAGTTGATAAGTTTGTAATTTCGCTTCACAACGTGTGGTTTTTTTGAGATTTAAATTAGACCTAGAGTTGTAGTATTATAATACAATTAATTATATATCAAAATAAAGCTACGAATGTGATATTTTAATGGCATTTAGTTTAATTCAGATTGTTTGTTTAGTTTTCAATATAATATGTTTAAACTCGTGTATGTTTATGGTTATGCATGGTGTCAAATAATTTGTTTGTTATTATTATTATTGATAGCGAAAATATGTTTTGAAAAGTATTAAAAAATTCATAGTTATGATATATTTTATATAAACAATATTTTAAACAGCATATCTCTAAGTAGGCCTATATAGATATTTAATAATCAATGTTTGAGTTAAATTATAATTCTGTAAGCATTTTTCGTTGATTTTTCCTTGTGTTTGTTTATAGTTTTTCAATCTAACCTTAAAAAGCTGTTAGTTTTGAAGAGTATTAAAGTGATTATAAATTTGCTAAGTAATGATTGTAAACAAACATGTGTTGCTAAGCTTTTTATACAAACAGCTGTTTTTGTAAGCTATTGTTTTGAGTTCATACAGTAAAGGCTGTTGAGTTTCTTCCAAATTTGAAACTTTTCAAATTTTTCTTTATGTATAAACCTTCTATGAACTACTGCAAACATTTTAAGACCAAAATTAGCCAAATCAGTCCAGCCGTTCTCGAGTTTTAGCGAGACTAACGAACAGGAATTCATTTTTATGTATATAGATACTGTATCATTGTTTAAAAATTCTGTTCTTTAAGATTTTTTTAAAGCCAAGTCTCTTATTTTCGTATGTTCATCACGTCTAATGCCATTGAATCTTTTTGTTGCTCAACTTATTACTCAATATGTTACAAGTACTGCCCTACATATTTTGCTCCCACAAAATTCAGTAAAGGTTCCGACAAAGCAACAGACGAAGAAAAAGAAACAAAGGATGCCGCTTTGTCAATTACGACTAAGAAAAAATACAGTTGCCGCGGAAGCAAGAGAGGAATCAAACTCACGCTCCCCTCCCCTGTTCTGCCTGCCACAACACTAATCCATACACCTAACGTTGCGTCACCCTGCTTTATTTCCAAGAAATGTCCGTCAAAAAATCAATGTTTGAGTTTTCGGCCAGTTACAGTAATATAGTCTGTAAGAGAAAAAAAAAACTCTGTTGTTCCATGGGATAGACTGGTTAATCCGAGGCCGGATAAGAGGGGTTTTACTGTATATTGTACTTTTATTTTATATCGTCATTTACATCATACCAGGTGTCTTAAAAGTCCCTGCCCACTATTATTTTATTTATTAATGGAAATAGAAAGATTTACTTTGGAGATTGTTAACATGACCGAAAATTGAGTAAATTTCAAACCCTCCCCCCAAAAATAAATTTTAAATGAGAACACCTATAGAGTGACACCTCATTTTAAAGGCCTTGATAAAAGAACAAGATTGGCGGAAACCAAAGGTCTGTATGTTGACGCTATCCAACATAATGGCTAATCAAAGTTAAAATTTTTGCTCATTTAAATAACATCAATATGTTAAAGATGATACATCAGTTATTTTTTACAAGGGTTTCATCCAGTAGAGGTCACTCAATCTAAGTTATAAAACATAGTAATTAGGGTCGACAAAAATGCGCAGTTATGAAAACAAAGCATTTGCGAGGTTGTATCAGCCCAAAGTCCAGGACCTGGGATTTCCAGAAGGCTTAGCTTTACAGTTTACTGTAATTGTCTATTAGTCCTGTGAGCATCATTCAGGCCTGTTACTCGGGGTTTCGAAGCAAAGTAGATTCAGTGAGTAATTCTGTAAAAATAGTTCGTTCATATGAAGATAAAGTGGAGATGATTTTTTTATGGTGAAGCTAGGAGAAATTTACACGAAGCAGAACGTTTATTTAACAATGCCTATCCAGATAAGACGGGCGTACATTAGACGTTTGGTTAATAAGTTTTCAACCACATTCAGCGTTAAAGATGCTCCCCTACATTAGGACAGAAGAGGTTGAAGTTGAAGTGCTAGCAAGTTTTTCTGCCAACCCCCATCAATCTCTACTTGCTACAGCGCTTGATGTCGGTATTTCAAAAGATACTGTACATAAAGTATTAAAGGACTACAAGTTCCACTAATACAAATTTAACTCAGTCAGGAAATTAATGAAGACGATCCTGACCGCAGGCTTCAATTTTGCGAGGAAATGTTGCAGAACATATAAAATAATAATATTTTGATTTCACAAATATGTTTTAGTGATGAAGCTTCATTTTCTTTACATGGAACAGTAAATCACCACAATTGTTGTTATTGGACAGATGTTAACCCACATTGGATGGTTGAAGCCCATACTAAACAATCACAAAAATTGAATGTATGGGCAGGGCATTTTGGGTGATTCTGTTGTT
Source organism: Philaenus spumarius (assembly GCA_018207615.1). Lineage (NCBI taxonomy): Eukaryota > Metazoa > Arthropoda > Insecta > Hemiptera > Aphrophoridae > Philaenus > Philaenus spumarius. The sequence continues at coordinate 17,329 of JAGFPH010012979.1, read as the reverse complement.
GGCCTTTTTTTTGTTGATGGAAATTTGAACGGAGTAAAATACTTAGATATGTTGCAACATGAGATTGTTCCAGCGATTAATGAGGTAGGACAAGGTGGTTACGACCCTGTATTTCAACAGGACGGTGCTCCACCACATTACTACGTGAACATTCGAACTTTCCTAAATCAGCATTTTTAGAAAGGTGGATAGGTCGACGTGGTTTTATTGAATGGCCAGCGTAGGTTTACCCGATCTAGCGCCACTCGATTTTTTCTTTTGGGGTTTCCTCAAAAGTAAAATTTATGACACGAGACCTGCAAACCTCGCCTAAGGATCGAACACGCCAATCACCTTACACGCCAGAAATGTTGGGAAATGTTAGGCAACACTTTGAGTTCAGGCTGTATTTTTGTCAAGAAGACAACAGTTCTCATTTCGAGCTCTTAATCTGAGTGAAAATGAGGTGAGTGCCAAAGTTAAATAACTCATGTTGGACAGAGTCAACAAACAGACCTCCGGTTTGCGCCAATCTTCTTCTTTGATCAAGATCTTTAAAAGATGTCATTCAATAGGAGTTCTCATTTAAAATTTTCGACTTACCCCCAAAATACCCCATTTTTTGGGGAGGAATTGAAATTCACGATACACCAAAAAACTCCATTTTTGGTCAAGTTAACAATCCCCAAAACAAATCTGTCTATTTCCATTAATAAAAAAATAATAGTGGTGGGTGGGGACTTTTAACCTTTTGCGCTCCATAGGCGAAATCAGTCCGACATCGCTAATTTGCCGTTGCGCTCCACTGCCGGACTCATTCCGACACACGTTTTAATATGATTTCTATGTTCTAAACAAGTGTAGAATCTGTGGTTTTCGGTCTAATGAGACTTCAATGTTGTTAAAACAGTTTAGAAACCAGTGACAGATTATATTGGCTGTTGAATATATTTTATATCTCTCTGAAGCTGAGCAGCTGTTTGCCAGTCATGATCAAGAAATACAAATAGCATAGTCTTTTATCTTGCGTCTTGTAACTTTTGTTTACGCTTTTTCAAGTAGTATTTATTTTTACTGTACGTTATTATTTTGCAGATTTGTATAAATTTTGTTAAGGTAAATAATGTAAAGATCTTGTTTTTGTTTTATTTTGTGTTGAGAAATGGCAACTGTTTAAACTATACGTTAACGTGGTTATGTACCATTATTTCGCAAAAATGTTATTGTTAAAATAAATGTTTGAATAAATATAAATACAATTGACATACTTAAACAGACATATTTACTGTAAAAACTATTTTTAAGCTCTTATCATTTTTATTACTACTTTTAAATTCTTAAAAAAAACGTATTTTTTTAATTTGTTTGACCTAATATATTCAAAATAGGCCTACTCAATAAAAAAATGTTGTTAAACCTCAAGAATATTTTTTAAATTATTTATTATGGTCACATTTAGTGTAATAAAGTATTTTAAAAGCTCTAAACTCTATTATTCTTATTTTTAATTTCATTACAAAACAAAATAATCGATTGATTTTTTTGACCGATTATATTCAAAATAGGCTACTCAATGAAACATTTTTTATTTAATCTTTCAACAATTTTTTCCTTATTCTGTGTTTTATTCCGAACAAAATGATATATAATAACTTATGTTTACTATTTATAGGAATTTTTTAGTGAATTTACAAAAATAATTCTGCATACAGTAATATTTTAATTGGATCTGGTGGAGCAGCCAAGTGTCAAATAAATAGAGTGCAAAAGGTTAAGACACCCGGTGTATGTTTGTACTACTATACAGTACATTGTTAATATGTTTTATTTTAATGAAAACTATATTTACTTGGTCTACCTTACCTTGTGTGCTCAATGCTTATATTATAGCTCCTTATCACTCTCAACTCAATTATAATTTTCATTGAAAAAAATAATTTTTAATATAAAAACAATTTTGGAAGAATTTTGACAGAATTTAACTCGTTATTTGTCTTTGAGATAGTATAAAGCCATATAGAAATAGTAGCAACAAATACATTTTTGGACTATGGTCACAAAACAGATATTTTAAAAGTGATTTAGTATTCTACTTTTTTACAACTCTTCTATAGTAATACGTCAAAATGAAACAAAACTGCAACTTTACATGTTGTGTTGCCAACTGCTAAAATCAGGTCGAAGGAATCACAAAAAAAAAGGTTAATCAAATATAACTCTGAAGAAGATACTTTTCAAAATATTTATATTAGCTTAGATTACTTATAGAAAAATCCACTTGTTGTAATGTGGTAAACAAATGGTATACATACATAATTTTATTTAATTAAATATTCGTTTTGCTTCCTTTTATTCATACTAATTTTAAATATATTTTTAATATCTAGTTGTAACTAAAATTTATAACTTGTTGAAAAGCTATGCTTTATTATCAACAAATGGGAGAACAAATTAAATAAAAAAAACTTTTATTCTTGTGATTACTCTTATATACAAATTGTTAATAACATATGAAAAATACAAATTTATGGACAATATATTCTTTTTATGTTCATAGAGATTAATATAATTAATATTATATTTAATAATAATAACAACAAACAGTAAAAACACCCATTTTCATAAATCTCTCATCAAAGCACTTTACCACATCATAGAAACAAAAATTATAGCCCTCAAAATGATCAGAGTTGACATTACTACAACTTAATTTATAGCCTTTTTCACATAGATATAATAATAACATACTATTCATACGGTTATATATATTATTTGTTTGGCAGTGTGTGTTTGTTCATTTCAGCAAAAATATCATTATTAAAAATTGAATAAATTGTTTTTTAGTCAGGCTACAAGTTTTTACAACATATCCAAAAAATACAATTTCTAACAATAATCATCAATAAATTGGTAAATTATTCAAAGGATAGAGGTATCACAGCTCTTTTGACTAATTAAGGTAGCGGTTAGACCTCTTAATGGTTTTATACTTCGCTGTTAGAAATAACTTGAAAGAAATAATAAAACACTGATATCAAAAACAATTATCGAACAATGGTAAATCAGTAAAATAACAAATGGAAACATGCTATTTGAGTTACACAGAAACACAAAAACAAATTTATTACTGACATTATATCAACCCTGATCCACTAAGCAAGCAAACTTCTGTTCTTGAATAAAATAATTTCGTTTAGTGGACATTTTTTAAATTTTCAGTAGCACTTTTCTTTTTTCAACAATAGTTTTATCTATCACAGTACACATGCCAACTCTTTTTGTAAAGCACTTTTGTACGCTCAAAGGCAAAAATTCATTTCAAAACAGGAAGAAAAAGTCAGTGAAGACCGGAGGAATGGTTGAAGGGGACATAACCGGTAGGTGGAGTCGGAGTCGAATGATGGACAATCTCAGTGCTCGGTCCAGCTGTGTTTGTGTAACTACCGCCAGCGAGCACAGGGTATTTTAAAGTAGTGTAGAGAGAATCGTTATGTTCTTCCAAAGAGTTTTGTGCGTAGTGAAGAACTAGTGATTTTAGAGATTCATAAATATTGTATGGTTCCGCAAAACCATAGCCTCGTTCCGTTTCATATATAATACAGTGGTTTGTTGTTCCGTTACATACAATAGAAAGTGCGTATTGTCCTGTTCTACTAGGACGTACGAGAAACGTTCCATCTTTTTTACCGTTAAGTAAACGTTCAGCTTCTGCCCGGGAACAGTCCGGTAGCAACCACGTGGATTGATCATTGTGAGGCCATTCTGCTCCTTCTAATTTTTCAACCGATAAAACATCTCCAATTCTCTGCGATTTCATTCCCCTACATTTCAACCACGCTGTGTGTTTTTCTTTTTGTTTAAACAACTGAATTACTTCTGGTTTTAATGCATGCATTTCACGTTCCAGTGTCCTGTTGTAAGCTACTTGTTGTTTAAAATTTTCTTCTAATTGTTCTCTGCTCTCTTGCAAAGAGGTTAATCTTTGCCGTAAAATATCGGCATTCTCAATCAAACTTTTTATTTCATGGGGTTGAGCTTCCTTTTGAAACTTTTCTTGTAATTTGATTTGTTCCTCGAACATACCAACAGTCTCCGTAAACGCATCGAGTGCTTGTCTTTTCAGTGAAATTTCTTTTGAAGTAAGAACAAATTCTTCCGAATAGTCATCGTAAGTTTTTGTTTTTGCAAGATATTCTTTATCAAGTTCAACTAATCTTGCGGCAACTTTCTCCATATCGCTGGAGCTAGCGATCTCTTCATCTTGTTGAAATTTGGAGACAGGATACAAAAGTTTAATATCTAATGTAGGATTATATTGGGCGAGTGACACAGTTCGATAAAAATTGACAAGTTCAACAACAGTGTTGAATTTAAACGGTTCTGAGAATCCGAACTTACCATTACGATGAGATATTTTAATAAGTTTGTTCGAACCACCTTTACGTAAAGTTAAAGTATATTCACCACCTTTACTTAAGGCATTCCGAACTAAAAATGTTCCATCTGGAGTATCCATTAATTTCTCATTCACTTCATCTCTGGTAATATCCCCCCAATACCATTCTGCTTCCTGTAGCGTGCGAGGCATATCCGTGGATTGTGAAATTTCCAAATCTGTAGGAACGGGCAAAACACGTGACACTTTGCGAGGAGGGAGCGCCGGGGCCATAACAGGAGTATTCTCACCCTCTTCTTTATATAAAAATAAATGTTCCATGATACAAATATGTCCTTCTGTATTATAAACCACTAAAAAAATTCTTTTCCACGGAGGGCGTAGAAAGATATGGCAAAATATGTGGACTAGAACAGTAGGCGGCTCCTTTGTCCCTTGAGCATTTTGCATTTGGCACAGCCGGCATAGGTGTGCCATCAAGCAGCTTGTGGAGTGACTATGTCTAGGAGTCTCCAAGAACCAATCATAGTACACCTAGAAATACAAGACTTTAATCGTACAAATAGCCTTAGTCTCAAAACTGGGTATTATGTTATAAAGTGAAATAGCTATGAACAAAAATTATATATCCTGTTAAGTATGACAAGATAATAATTATTTCCTTTGATTATTAAAATGACCAATTGACTTTCTTAAATACACCATGAAAACAATTCTGTACCAGCATGTTTTAAAGTGTTATTTTAATATTTAGTTGTTGAAAATGAAGTAGAAAATTTCAATTTGGTTATATTTTGGAGATATATAAACAGTTTAAAAAATAAAGAATACAAATAATATTTATGATATGAGCTCAAGTTCATAAGTAATAATTTTTAAAGAGAGGATTTACTTATAAATTATTAAACAACCGTGAGTTCAGTTAGTGCATGTTCATCTAGTGATTAGAGAATGGAGTTTACATGCAATTATTAAGAATGACAAGTCTGAAAAATACTATATTTTTATAATTGACAAATTGTGAATACTGGAAACTGTGCTTTCTACAAAATCACACTAATTCTTTAAAGTCCATTCAGGCTGAGGTGAGAACATGGTTAGATGCATTATCAATTTATTTATAAAAAAAGATGTTATTTTGAAGCGCATATATATATATGCCTATAGTTAAACTATAATATAGTTAATTCATGCAGAAATTAACAGGTAGATTAAAATAATAGTATTACAATTATATATGTAATAGTAATTGCCAGGACGAGGGAAAAGTATGGCAGAGACGAGGCTGAACATAGTCAACTGAAGACACCCAATCAAAGTAATAAAGGCTGTACACTGGATTTGGGTTAAGATATCTTTAAATCAATCATGTTTTATAAAATCAGAAAGGCCTGTATAATATTATTAACAATTTTTATAACTAAAATAAGTTTTCATAGTTAGTGGTAATTGTTCATAAAATATATTTCAGTAAACAAATATTGAAAATACAGTACAAAATTTATTTTAAACACTCAAAACATTTCAACTTTATAACATAATATACCATTGGCCTGAATTGCATAAATTCGAAAGTCGCAGTTATATTTTGCAATATTTTTTCAAATTCTAGGACTTTACCAGTCACTTATCCACACAGCTACTTGATGTCACATGTTAACATTCAAAACCAAATTTCATTCTGGCATATTTAGTACAAATTGTTTTCTATAAAACAATGTTGAATTTAAATGTCAACCCAAATTTATTGTACAGCCTAGACTATTCTTCATTGTTGCCATACATGAACTACCTCTTTTGTGTTTTTAACGGCCTCGACTAATCTGTCAACTCGAACATAGTGTCATTTTTTTAGGTCCTGTCAAATCGTTATCTTTATGTTATTATAAACACCTGTTTTAGCATCAATCAATATTTTAACCACTCGGTTGTAACATCATAAATCTACAAAATATCAGTGTCAAACTTTGAATTCAGTTTTCTCACAACTTGAAAAATGTTAAAATTCCCCCTTTCCTTTGATGTTGGGCCGCCTATTTTCTCCCTCCTCAGAATGAAACCACGAAATAATTAAACTACATATTTTTTTCACACGTAAAATGTAATCTACGTCAAGTCCCATCAAAGTCGGTAGAGAGGGGTTCCACTGTAGCAACACTGCTAACTCTCCCACCCCTCCTAAGGAACAATTCTCACGCTATGCTGTGTCAGTTGTGTGCAAATAAACCCTTTGACCTTGCCGGGAAAGTGTTCGGACAATACAAAAGTGCGGGTTAAACCACTCAATTGAGACATTTACGTAGTTAAGATCAGACAGTTGCCCTCACCCTCACAATTCCAGTCCTACAAGTGTGTGAGTTAATTTTCATTGGCATCCACGATTCAATTTCCTACAGTAATTATACAGTGATTGAACCCTCGAATCTCTAAATTTAGTAAAAAGATACAATTATAATATTGTGGAACCATATGTAGCTACACGGATAGGTTTGTTGGCGGGTATAGGGTTCTAGGCTATATGACGTCAAAATCACGTGTTCTAAAACATTCCCAGCGATGAGAACTGTGTCAGGTTGCTACAGATGGTTCACCGAAAGATAAGATTTGAACATAAGCATGTGTTAATGAAGTTTATTTACAGACAAAAGATTTTTTGAGGTTATAAATTTAAAATAATTTTGTTTATGCTTTTTAATTGAAATATATCGAGGGCTTAGTGGTAAAACCACCCAAGTCAGATTTTGCTAAGTTTTCAGGAGAACAAAAACAAACTTTTAAACTTCCTTGAAAATTCAGTTTTATTTTTTAATTCGAAAATGTTTATTGTAACTTATAGCCCAACTAAAACTGTGTTGAGTAGTGTAATTTAAAATAGGCCTATCTTTATTTTACTAAGTGAAATAATTTTTGGGAAAAAAAATACCGGACTTGGGTTCTTTTACCACTAGTAAATGATGTTTTGAAAGGAGTTTAGGTGTTATGCTAAGGAGAGATGACTTAACACATGTTTCAAACTAAACTTTATTTAATGACAAAAATAGTAGCTTATGGCTAATTTAACTTCTAAAATTTAAATGTTGAGAAAGTCCATTTTTTTAATCATCAGGGTTTTCAAAATCTTGCTTAAAATACTCCTCGAGCGTCGGTTCTGGTGTTTTGTCAATAGTCTCTTTTGGTTTAGATGACGTCTTCAAACGTTTGATCCAAGTATGATGCTCTTTAGGGAAAACGTTTGATTTGCACAATTTTAACAAATCTTTTTTCTTTGCATCTGAGATAGGAAGCTCTGTAGAGTATAGATTTTTGAGAACACACTGCTTCTTAGGTCTTCCTGGTTCATTTTGCACTACTTTTAATTCCTTATAGTCTCCTTTACAATGATAACTAAATAGGACAGTTCCAGGTTTTGCTTTCTCATACCGTAAACGTTTAATTTTTAACCAGTTTACAGTTTTTCCAGTTGAGTCAGTGGTCCTATTTTCAATTAAGTACGTTGACAGATCTTTCAAATCTAAAAACTCATCAAACTTAAGCTCTTTTGTCAAATATCCACCTTTGGCTGGATTCTTCTTTTTGTTTGTTTTCCTGTCAGACCTTGCCATAACAAAAACTGTCAACCAATCTCTCATGCACATGATGGAAACATTTTGTTGTGCGTGCTCTATTGCACTGTGCATGGAGTCCACCTCCATCTTGGTGTGGCCTGTTTCTAGAAACTTGTGTTCAATAGCATCAAAATGAAAAGTTTGAACAATGTGCAAAAATAGTGCAGCTATAAACTGATTCCTGTTTTGGCCTCCACAAGTATCTGAAAACAAGGACAATTCTTTTACATGTGTAGGTACTGTTTTCATCCATTGCAGGAGGCAAGTGCCAATCTCACAAGAACCGCGCTTTCCGTTGTTTTCAGTCCAGCAAAAACAATAGGCTTTGTTTGGTGGTGCGGACTCATACACTGTAAAGTTGTATACACAGAGTTTACGACTGTAGTAGACTGGCCCAGCATTGGAAACAGGAATCTGTAGAACTTTTTGTAAGTTAAAACTTGCTGACACGAAACTTGGATCATTAGTTGCTCTTTTCTTGTCTTCTGCTTTACTTTCGTTCGATGCTATTTTCCTGGCAATGTGTTCATCATAAGAAGCTTGAAGTTCTTTCTTATCTTCATCATTAGCACTTTCATAGTTCTTGCATATTAGGCACCTGTCTTTGGAACAATGGAAAAAACTGAGATTGTAGTTAGTGCAAAACACGTTCCTGTAAACATGTTCTTTTGGCACATTTTCTTCACCTTCGTACATTTTACAGAAAAGTTCATGCATTTTACTGATAGTTAATGTTGGATCAAGGTACCTTTTATTTGTGTCTTTGCGACAGTAGTGGCTCTCCATAGTCGTGAAAGATTCAATATGAGCTTTGATTTTATTTATCCAATCTTCAGACGTCTTGTTGGGAGGTTCTTTACACCCCCTCTTGTCTGATCCTAAAAACTGACCAGTTACTCCAGATTTAAAAGAAAATGCTGTTTTAAGTGGAGAATTACTAATAGAAAGAGTCTTTAAAAGTAGAAGAATTAGGGGATAGGCCTACTTTTTCAGTAACCTGAGTTCGCTGTGTGGAAGTTGTTTTAATCTTAAGGATCTTAACATCTTGATTGTCAGTGTCAGGTAGGCCTATAGGCCTATTTTCATGATTTGTATCATCAAATAATAAAGAAAGTGTTAAACTTAACCTAACTTCTTCAGTATTGTTTATGTTCTCTAGGCTATTAGCACTATTATCTTGTTTTGTTAGTTTCATGTGTAATTCACTAGGTCTGATAACCTTTAAAACTTTATTTTGTTGACCTAACTCACAAATTAACTTTGACCGGCTCATTTTCACATTCACACTAAAACTGCACTTTCAACACAATGTATAAGTAATTGCAACTATCAGCCTTTCATGTAGAGGTAAAACAACAATGCATTTGGGTGAGCACAAATCAGCTGACTCATATAGCAAGAACAAAAGTCCATAGAGGTAAAATCACCCAAGTTAACTTGGGTGATTTTACCTCTACAGAAATGAGGTAAAAATTATTTGGGTGAAATAATTATTAGGTTTTACTTGTTTATTAAAGTATATGTGGACTTGGGTGATTTTACTTCTTGTAGATTCAATATTCTGCTATATGTGGGT
>JAGFPH010012977.1:0-25169 GCA_018207615.1 Philaenus spumarius | reverse complement strand
TGTAGTAAAAACGTTCAAAATGTTATTTTGAACTAAAATTTGTGAAATTGAAATATATTTTTACAAATTTCTATTTAGAACTAAATTATAAAACTTTTGTGTATTTTGAAAAAAATTACAAAAATGTTTTACTATTTTTTATGTAGGCATAAAGTTCTTTTTTTTCCTTCCGTTTCTGAACATTTTTCGCTTTCTAAGCTAACAACTTTTACAATTTCAAAAGAAACTAATTTTTAGTGGCATATTTAAATTCTTTGAAGTTTCGTCTACAAAAAAGCTATGGAACACTTTTGGATTGGGGTTCATTTACTATTTTTGGCGATTTTTTAAAAATATGCTTGCAAAGCGCTATAAACGGGCTTTTCAATTTGAGCTTTAACCATGCCAGTTCTAGGGTTAACACGCTATGTACGCTATATACCCTTAAAAATTCGTTGAAAAAAGTTATTACAAAAACGCAAGTTATTTTGTTTGTATCTCCGAAATGGCTGGTCCTATCGACTTGAAAATGATCTCATTCGATTCAGCGTCCAAAAGAATGTCAAAAAAGATACCCCACTCAACTTTTTCCATTTTTTCAAAAATTGACCCCAAAAACGCCCTTTTTGGGGGCAAAAATGACTTTTTTTAAACTAGCCGTGTTTGGTATCGACCTTGACATTTTTGGGGGTGAGAAATCGATTGAGACCAAAATCAGGTCCGTGGGATTAACCGTTTTGAAGTTAGTACCGCTTTCTTCGAAACGGATACTCCTATTAACTCGAAAATGGTATCATCAATCTCTCGCTCAAAAAATTTTTTAATTGATACAGCATCTATTTTGGTAAGGAAAGTTGTGTGATGTGCACACCAGATGTTTTTAACTTCAAACGTAAGAGTTTCAATATACCTGACGTAAGTTTAACATATTTTTACTTGGTATTAAAGACATGTACAGCAATAGTAACACAATGACATGAGTCCGAGCTCAATATTTGTACTGTGCTGGCACCTATTAGAAATTATGTAAATCATCACATGGAGGGTTAAGAGTACGCAGCCCTGTGTACTCTTAGGCTCCTTGACATTCTTGGTCTCACAGAAGTTACTTACCGTCGGGCAAACGTTAAAAGTATTTAAAAAAAAAAAACAGTGTTTAATAGAATAACTCCAATTTTGTACGTTCCATTATATTTATAAACTATTTTAAACCATTGTTTGCGATCACTGCTAGTGCGTACTCTTAACCTCCAGAGTACGCAAATGACATTTTTTGTTCCTCTGTTTTTTTTTCAAATTCAACTAAACTTTGTATAACTAGTTGTACGTGAATAAAGAACATTGTATAGAGTTTTGAAGTTGATATTTTTTATACATCCTGGGATACAATCCGAAACCCGTTAGATGCGTACTCTGGGCCAGGCAGGCAGTCGAGGGTTGTGCTACCTCACTTTGTGCAGGCAGCGCTCCAAGCAGTGATACGGACAAACTTGTAGAGCGACTCTGGTGCTTACTTTGAAAACTAAAAGGCGGTTTTCAAATCAAGCTCACCCTTGTTGGCAAGGCGTAGCCCCTTGCCAGTAAAAACTAAATTAACAATTTTTCTGTTAATAGTTCGTTCAGTGCTGATGTACGCGTCTACTGCTTGGTGGGCGCTTGCCAGCAAATCCAGTAGGAAACAGCTGGAGACTCTTCAGACTACCGCTCTTCGCAGACTCACGCAGCAGCCATGGTACGTGAGGAACTCCACCATTCTAGGGTCAGCTGGTATCCCTACCCTAGAAGTTTTTGCTATAAGATGTGAAACTAAACTGTTTCAGGATGCACGCAACTCATGCTATCCTCATATAGCCGAGATCTGCAGGAGACTCGACACCCAGGAAGATGGTAGGCCTCGGCCTGCTGCTATCCTGGACGACCCACCATAGGTTTCTTCATGCTGCGACTCCACCAAGATTAACACTAACCAGTTTGCCTTCTTTTCTATTAAGTGAGTTTCAGATTGATTTAGCAGTCATTAGGGAATAGCCCCTAGATGTTGCTGACGCTCCTTCCCAGTGATGCATGCGGAGTGTCTCTGTCCGTTACACATGGTACATGAGTGTTGTATAGCTTCTCAGGAGAAGCTGGCGGATACACTCTTGTGCCTGTGTTCGGAGCCAGAGTGACTTCCTTACTTGGGGGGAGGGCGGTCGTTTAGTGGGTATTGCCAGACTTATTCTGGATTGAGCCCCACAGTACCTTCTCTAACGAGAGGTCTGTCTAAATGCATTTTTCCGCCTAAAAAAAAAAAAAAAAGTCCTGCTGCCTCTTAACCTCCTTCACTCTAACTGTTCTTCGTTATCAAATTATAAAAACTAATAGCAGTACAGTTGTAGGTTTAAATATTCCGGAAAAGTGAGAGTTTGACTCGCACACTAAGGGTCGCAAATCGTCAGCCATCTCAAAATTGTTATCTTCTTAAAACCTGAAATTAAAACTAAGTTATTTTTATTGCCATTAATTATTCCAAGCGTCCACTCTTGTGATATTATTCCAACTGAATGACTGAGTGGACAGTCACAAACTGTGATATTCAACATTTGTATCAAGCGTTCTAAATATACGTTTTATTTATTTTTTAAATTTGTTTTTATAAATTATGTTGATAAGTGTAATTTGAAAAGTGCTTATAAGTTTTAAGTTCTGACTAGTAAGCCCCCGTGAAAAATCACAGGCTGATTAATTAGATACAGATCAGAAATACATCATTTAAAAAACAAACTATTTAAAAAACAACATTAAGGAAACCTTAATTTGGCCTACCTAACTATGCTGACGGGGATTTTTAACTCGGTAAATGTGAACAATAATAAGGATTATAAAACTGTAGGCCTATTTGTTAAACATTTTTATGTACATAATCTACGTTCTTATATATTTAAATAAAAATAAAAAATAGTATCTTTTAATTGCTTTTTATTTTATATTGATAGATCAAATTATTTAGAAGTTATTAATATTATAGTTCAGAAATTAATAATCGAATATGTTTATGTTATGCGAAGATGTTCGAATGTTTCCGAAGTTAAACGAATACGTATATATCTTCTTTAAAATTGTATAAACAAATGTATTGATGATAAAAGGTTGTATTTATTTACAGTTTATAACCTCAAAGCAAATATTATAACGTATATTATAGCATAGGCCTACATTAGTTCTATAAATCACATTTAAAAAATAAATTTCACTTACATCTTCCAGTACTTCTCCCAGCATCCCGTTCCATTTACCAGTAACATTGTTTGGATTTCCACTGCTCTTGTCTTCCTGTACACGGAAAGTGTAGTTGAAGCCGTTCATTAAAGACAGTTCGTGGATAATATCTATTCCTAGTCCTTCAAACCTGTCGTTGCCCGTGAGGCTTTTCTTGTCTTCTTTAAGCATACCGTAAGGATGAGTCTGAGTGCACAAAGAACAATAAATATTACATCAAGCATTAGAACATTTACACATTTAAAACTAAAGAAAAAAGTGTATTGTTTTCCATTTATGTGTATTTAATTTTCTCGTGTAGGCCTACTATTTTTAAACATGTTTGTTTTTCATGCGACTTGGAAATCATTCCAAGGTATAGTACAACGCATTCAGAATGGCGTGCGAGCTGCGCATGCGCAGGAAAGCCCGCCTCCCACCAACTTCAGTCACAGTCAAATAGTAAAAAAAGTACAGTCAGTGTCAAATCTGCACAGACGTGCGTGGCTGTGTTGTATATGTGGTGTGTATAAAGCCATCGTCTATAAACTTGACTGTACGCCGCGCTGCCTAGCCTCGGTAGGGGAAATGTAGTGGGATAGGTACTCCGTCTCTCTCGCACTACCCTCCCTACACGCCATTCTAATTGATTCTATCTATACAGGCCTTTTAAAACATGGTATTCGCCTAAAATTTAAAGTTATTTTACACAAAAAAAGTACAAATTCTATCAGTACTCCAATGGGGGATAAATAAATTTAGCTCACCAAAGCAATCATGACAACAAACGTCCTGTTCTGCAAGTTCATAGCCTCACCAGCTGGGACCTCATCAGGTGGGATCAGAGTCAAATTAAGTCCTTCGGTAGAGTTCCAAGTTCCTTTCTTTCTTAATCCGTCGGTGTAGGTTAATTCGACGATGTCAAGCACGAAGTTGCTTCTAAAGCCTTCATGATCGAACTTGATAACACCGGTCATACCGTTGATTTCACTCTGAAATACAAAGTGACATTTGGAACTATTACTTTACATTTCAGAACTTTAGTCACTTCTAACGTATCAATTAATTAAATGTTCTGACAGAATTAGGTCTGAACAGAAGGAACTGTTTCCACAAAACAAAGTTATTAAATTTTGGAAAAAGTTGCCCATGGAAGAATTAGTAAACATATTTTGTATTTTAAAACTGCAACATGTAGGGCCTATAATGATTTTAATTAAAGTATAATTAATTAAAAGGTTAAACAAGGTAAAACAAAACAAACTAGGGTAACTAGAACAGTAGCGTTATTTTTATGTAGCTTATTGGTAGCGATATGTAAATTTTACGTCCTGCTGATTTGTTGACATTTAGACTGAAATTTTCATTATTGGTGTAGACTGTAGATTATGAGTCTTTTATTTGTTGATGTTTTTATAGGTTTTTATCTATTTTAATAAAAATGTAATACAATTCTGGTACAGAATACAACTCAATGTTTACAACTGAAGAACAAAATCAACGTGTAAAATACCTATAAAATATTTCACGTATTGGTAGCGATAAGTAATTTTTACGGGAGAGTAATTTTATAACTAACAGAATAACAGACCTAAGGCACGCAACGCCTGATCCAGCGACCAAGGAATGGCATGGTCTGATCGTAGACAACTAACGAATAAAGGCACTGCTAGAATTGCTAGTCATAAATCAAAATGGCTGACTAGTATGGAGCAAATGACGTTGTCCTACACGTCATATTTACGTACGCTACCGTTCTAGGGTTAACAAATAAAGCAGGTTAAAATATCAAAATCTAAATTAAAAAGTGTTCTTGAACAGAGACGAATGAGGCAGTGGAGATACTGGGACTCAATGGAAGTAGAAATAAATACGGTAGTAATAAAATGGATATTATGAAGTATTGTAATTGATACATTTGTTTGTTTTGTTAAATTTATAGCAGTTTTTAGAATCCACATAAAATTTCCAACAATAATAACTTAAATAGTCGTGTAATGTTAAATACAAAAGTTATTGTCTTATCTCGCGTTAGGTTAACTTAACTCTTATTATTAGCTATCTTATATTATCTTATTATCGTAACATAAGTTATGTTATAATAATTAAATGTTAAAATAGCCAGCATGTCTACTCCTAAACACAAACCTAACCTAAAAATTATAAATACAAATAATTTGAAAGTAAGAAATAGGTTTTCAAAAGAAGTTAAAAGTTTAGAGGTGTTATATAAAACAATCATCTGGTTATTGCCTGCCAACACTGAACATCTCCAATCAGCATAGCTGCCTATTTTAGAGGGATAAATATTTCAAGTGGACAGATAACAGTTTGTGAAATTATTTGTTGGCCTGAATTTTTGCTTCAAAAATATTTATAAACTACACTGAAAATTGTATTCCTGTAATCTACTATCTAACCTGAGAAAGCTTAAAATATATCGTTTTAATTTATAGTTTTTACTAATTTTGACTTTCACTTAATTTCATTGACAATGTTGCGAGCACTTACAGCCTAAAAGGAAGCTATGTACCAAATTTCATTCCAATTCGTTCTTATAGGGATTTTTAGTAACTTTGACCCCCCCCCCAAACCGCCCTAAAATTTCGAATTTTTTTAACCCTTTCTTAGAGAGGGTTTAAATTAGCTGAGGGTCGTAGAAAATATATTTGAATCACTTTGTAACATCCGCGTTAATTTAGGATGTAACAAACTGGTTCAAATAGAGTTTGTAATTTTAAATGTATAGGCCTAATTAGTATAAGATATTGTTTAGCATTTTTTTAAATACACAATTATATATCAAAATAAAGCTACGAATGTGATATTTTAATGGCATTTAGTTTAATTCAGATTGTTTGTTTAGTTTTCAATGTAATATGTTTAAACTCGTGTATGTTTACAGTTATGCATGGTGTCAAATAATTTGTTTGTTATTATTATTCTTGATAGAGAAAATATGTTTTGAAAAGTATTAAAAACTTCATAGTTATGATATATTTTATATAAACAATATTTTAAGCAGCATATCTCTAAGTAGGCCTATATAGATATTTAATAACCAATGTTTGAGTTGAATTATAATTATTATGTAAGCATTTTTATTTGTGTTTGTTTATAGTTTTTCAATCTAACCTTAAAAAGCTGTTGGTTTTGAAGATTATTTTAAAGTGATTATAAATTTGCTAAGTACTGTTGCTATGGTAATGATTGTAAACAAACATAACGTGTTGCTAAGCTTTTTATACGAACAGCTGTTTTTGTAAGCTATGGTTTTGAGTTCATACAGTAAAGTTCATACAGTTTTTGAAACTTTTTCGGGAAACTTTTCAAATTTTTCTTTACGTATACTTCTATGAACTACTGCAAACATTTTAAGACCAAAATTAGCCAAATCGGTCCAGCCGTTCTCGAGTTTTAGCGAGACTAACGAACAGCAATTATTCATTTATTTATATATATATAGATAGATAGATAGATAGATATGTAACAACATATGCTTGAATTATAATATAGCTGGCCCGGCAGACTTCGTACTGCCTTAATTGATAAATAAAAGACCTAAACTTTTGTATAAAATAAACTTAAAACAAACAAAAGGAATCCGTAACTAATAAAAAAAACTCGGTATGAATGAAGTTTTATTATTATTTTCGATTAATTACACATGATGTTGCGGTGTTGCTAATTTACAAAACAGAGTTTTCCTGAAATACTGGCTATGTATAAGGTTTCAATTTGATATTGACACACACACACACATACAGTTATGATAAAGTCTTTTAATAAATTTAAAGCTTTCTGATAAACTATATTTTTTGTTTTGTTTTGTGGTGCGTAAATAAACAAAGATGATGGTTTTCCGAAGCGCGAACACGCGACGTATAATTGTCCATGCGCGAAACAGGGAAACTCCAAGTTGATTCCGCAAACTTCCAACGACTGGCCTTGTGATTTATTTATGGTCATCGCAAAGGCCAGACGTACTGGAAATTGTAAACGTTTAAAATCGAATGGTAAATCCGTTGGAATCATCGGTATACGCGGAATCAAGACATCCTCTCCTTTGTATTTTCCCTTTATGATTGTTGCCTCAATGATGTTATTCATCACCTTTTTCACAGCCAGTCTTGTTCCATTGCATAGTCGAGGTTGATTAATGTTACGCAGCATGATGACAACTGATCCTACTTTTAACTGCAAATTGTGAGGTGGTAATCCTGGCAATTCCAGTGAATTTAAAAACTCCGTGGGATAGTTGACTATGTCATTCTGGTTCATAACGGTGTCGACTGATTTGAAGGAAACCAACTGTCCCGGAAGATACTTCTGAATGGTCGCATTCAGTTCCTCGACATCTTTATTTTTCGCCGCCAATATTGCTCGTTCACCCAGCCAATTAAGGTTATTGAACTGTTGCGCTATATCTGGAAAAACACGCTGAATAAGCTCCTCTTTTGAGTCTGTGATGTGACAGAAATCTGTGGGTAATTTGATGAATCCGATGTCTAACAACTGCTTCGCAAACACATTTGCAGTGTCATCTTGTTGCAAAAATACTCGCATGTTTGTTGTTAATTGGAGTGTCTTTACGTACCGCCACAAATATGATGATTTTAGGCATGCGTTTAGTTCATCAGCAACAGTTGATCGGGGAATAACTGGAAGAGTCTGACGAAAATCACCTGACAACAGAATCATGGCCCCACCAAAAATATTTTGGTTGTCACGAAGATCTTTCAACGTTCTGTCCAGTGCCTCCAATGACCTCTTATGGGACATTGTGCATTCATCCCAAACAATTAATTTGCATACCTGTAGGATCTTAGCCATTGCGCTATTTTTGGCGATGTTGCAAATTGGTGTTTCGTTGATTTGCATATTTAATGGTAATTTCAAGGCAGAATGTGCAGTTCGCCCGCCTTCTAGCAGAGTCGCAGCTATTCCAGATGAAGCCAACGCTAGAGCTACATCATTTTGCGATCTGATCCTCGCCAAAAGCAATGAAATTAAGAACGTTTTTCCGGTTCCTCCGGGAGCATCAAGGAAATAAATTCCACCAGATCCACTGATCACAGCTTCTATCAAAGTGTCGTACGCAATTCTTTGTTGTTGATTTAATTGTGGAACATTTGTACGGACTGTTTTGGCCAATGCTTCAATGTCGTACTGTTGTTCTCTTTGCAACTCGTGGTTTAATGCATTGTGCATATGACGATTGGGTGCTGTCATTCCCAAACACGACAATACCTTATTTGCCATCAATAAACACATATCTTCAATCATGATCAATATCTCATTGTAAATTTCTGCAGTCATTTGTAGTGTAGGATTCAAAGTTTGACGGCGCACACGATGTAAAACACCCTCAGACATGTCATCTCTATACTTAACCCACAAATCTTTTGGATTCGAGGGGAACATGTCGATATGATAATCGCAAACAATGTACGAATTTGATGCAGCGATGAAGATATTACGGAATCCTTGAGCGTATCATCCCAGTGCGAATCGTTCTCGAGTAAATGTAATAGTTGACATGGCTCACGGTAAGTCGCACACAGCTGTCCATTAACTGTTCTCAGATGTTTAAACGATGTCGGACCACGAACATTCACCAACAACAACCGTAAATAATAACATTCATCGTTATTGGGATGTACTGTGTAGATGCGACCCAGAGCGTCTGAAGCAAATAAATTTGGATGTCCTTCAACTGGTGTTCCTTGTTTTCGACGCTGAAACGATTTCGATGATGCATTCCATATGTAATAGCGTGGCATGTCAGCATACAGCAAAGTGCGAGCAAAATTATCGGTTTGACAGACTGTGAAGAAACTTGTTAATGTTGTCGACGGTGGACGTGCTGCTCTGTCTGCCGCGTTCGATTCATTAAAATAAGCTCGTTGACCATTTTCTAAATGGACTGCCAAATGGACTACTGTAGGGTGACTTTCATGGATCGCAAATGAAAAGATAAGCCAAATTGCTTCGTTGCTACTTACATAGCGACCCATCTGGTACTGTAATACTTCGTCATTTGCATTTGTTACAGCGAAGACGGCCATATCGCTACCTTTGTTAACATATTTACATATGTACTTTATCGACTTCACGGAGTTACAATATTCCACATTGATGTGAGTCTCAAAAGCTTTGGACAATATTGGCGAGTATGGCACAATCCAACGATTGTCTAGATCAACATTTTGTCCTCTTACCTTCACAACTACCGATCGCCCATTGTCTGCAACTGATCGCCGACGATACAATGGGTATCCATCATTTCCCGTTATGGTTTCAGCAATCAGGTCTCTTGGGTATCGCTTGGAACACTTGCCGTCGACCATACAGGGTGAATTGTAGTTGAAAACTCCGCAAGGTCCATGTATCATGTGTTTGGTAACTACTGCATGCAATTTTGGGTCAACTGTTTCATCAGGAATTTCAGCTGAAATTATGGTATCAATCTCATCTGGCCTTATTTTGTCCACTAACCAGACTAAAATGTGCGCATGTGGCAGACCACGCTTTTGCCATTCTACAGAGTACATCCAACAACGGACTTGGCCATACACGCGTTGCTTTATGAAGAAATTCATGAGAGATTTTAATTTTTGTTTAAAAACTCTGGCAGTGATGTCATGTCTATCAACTGGTGTTTGGCTATGTAGCAATTCCTTCTTGATTTCGGACCATTGTGGGTTACAGGTAAATGTAACAAATAAGTCTGGGCGGCCATAATGCCTAACATATGACATAGCATCCTGAGCATATTCGTGCATGTGGCGCGGGCTTCCTATGTAAGTGGCTGGCAAAATTGTCATTCTTCCCACATTATTCACATTGCCATCGGCATTTATAGCATCGCGGAGATGAATGTATTCCTCTGATCGAAGCTGTCGTTGGTTCAAACGGATGTATGTCAATCGTTCAGTCTCAATTTTAACATACATGTCAACTGCAAACTGATGAAAAAGTCGTTGACACATCAAAATATGATTTACTTCACCTTCACGTGTCATGAGTCTGTATGAATAGAAATTCATAGCACTAACTTTTTTGTTGGTTTCAGCACCTGCAATCAAAAATGATAAATTTGTAATTTGTTACTTAGATGAATTGAATTCAATGAAAAGAATTCAATGAAAATATGAAAAGAATCTAAAAATTGTTCAATCTAGTTACCTGTTACTTGATTTACCATTTTGATATTAAAATGGTATCCATCTTCCCCCTGCCAGAAGATCAAAGGATATTGTAACGCATCATAAGTCCTGTGTGTTTCAGATACACGTTTTATATCATTATTCCGACGATGAAGCACAATATCTCTAAATTGTAAATTTTCTCCCACAATGACAACAGTCACTTCGTCAATGGTGGGTGAATTAAACCTTCTTGTGTGTTCACCGGCAGGTGTTTTGTCTGCTCGAATGACAATATTATGGCTGTCAGATGGCATCCGATCCAATGCTATTTTGAACATGTTTACTAAATTGTTGTTTTGATGAAGAAACATTTGTAATTCCTGGACAATGGTTCTCTTCACTGTTGGATTGTGAGCACAACGTTTATCAACTTCCGCATCTGAATTGCCCATAAAATAAATTTGTAAAAATTGATGATCTGTATCTGGTAGTGGTAACAGTGACCCCAGTAAGTGATAAATTTGTCCTTGTATCTGTATTTTTTAAAGATTTGTCCAATAATTATTTCTGATATATATTTTAATACAAACTTGAATATTCTAAAAAAATATATGGTATAATTACCTTGAAAGTGGGCATGAAATTGTCCAGTATTATATGTGTAGCGCCAAACGATGTCATCTGGAAACAGTTGTTATATTTCTGAATGTTGGCCAAGAAGTGCTTAGAATCACTTCCAATCCCAGAAACTAAAGAGCGTAAAGGATCTGGTGGTGGGACCAATTGTGGCAATTTTACTTTGCCTCCAGCACAACATAATCCAGTAGATTCATCACTGTATTTTAATGCCTTACAATATTTACAAATTATTGTCATTTCCCCAATTGTTACTGATTTGTCGGCACAATAATCTATTGCCGGATCATAGTGGAATGCAGCTCGTTCCAGAATCACAGGAGCACTGCGTCTGCGGAATCGCTCAATTTCATTATGTCGTGCTCGCTGTTGTTGTGTTTGATGTGCACGAACTCGTTGCATTCTAAGCCTATCTACTTCATTGACACTTACTAAAGAACGCAATTCTAACATAGCAATACGACTATTTTCTTGATCTGTCTCTCTCTGGTCATCAGTGCGGTTAGCACGTTAGGTAGATCTTTGCACATTTGATTGACTGCGACGGCCTAAGTCAGGTCGTCTTCTCCTCGGCATCGTAAATTGTAATTAATCAAAGTGAGAAAAGTTCTCGTGCACTTAGCAGTAAAGTGTCACTATTACAAAAGATCAACCAAAAACGTAGCGGTAATCGTCACTCACAAGGATATAAGGATACACTCTTTGTAACCATACAAAATAAATACCAATTTATACCAATTAATACCAATTTATAGCACTAACTTTGGACTTCCACAAATAATTCAAGACCAAAATTAGCCAAATAGGTCTAGCCGTTCTCGAGTTTTAGCGAGACTAACGAACAGCAATTAATTTTTATATATATAGATTGTGATGAACTAAAAACATAATCACAATTCGACTGACAATAAACAACTGAAGATTGCGGGGAAAACAAAAGTAAAACAATGGAAAAGAGGTTTGAATCAGCTGTGGGTTGTAGAAAATATATTTGAATCACTTTGTAATATCCGTGTTAAAATTCAGGATGTAACAAAGTGGTTCAAATAGAGTTTCTAATTTTAAATTTATAGGCCTAATTAGTATTAGATACTGTTTAGTATTTAAATATACAATTATGTATCAAAATAATGATAAAAATGTAATCTTTTAATGGCTTTTGTTTCATTCAGATTGTTTGTTTATTTTTCAGTAACATCCGTGTTAAAATTCTGGATGTAACAAAGTGGTTCAAATAGAGTTTCTAATTTTAAATTTATAGGCCTAATTAGTATAAGATACTGTTTAGTATTTAAATATACAATTTTATATAAAAATAAAGGTAAGAATGTGATCTTTTAATGGCTTTTAGTTGCATTCATATTGTTTGTTTAGTGTTTGATATAATTATGTTTAAACTCATGTATGTTTATGGTTATGCCTGGTAACAAATTTTTTATTATTATTATTTTTAACAGTGGTAATATGATTTAAAAAGTATTAAACAATTCATAGATAAAATATAATTTATATAAACAATATTTTAAACAGCATATGTGTAAGTAAATAGATTTGTAACAACCGATGTTTGAATTGAATTATAATACAGTAAGTATTTTTCGTTGATTTTTGTTAGTGTTGTTTGTCAATCTAACCTAAAACAGCTGTTGGATTTTGAAGAATAATAACCCGATTCTAAATTAGAGAAATTGGTTGTAAATAAAAGTGTTTTGGTTCATTGTAGGCCTAACCTAAAATTAATTATGTTTAGTTGAGTTTTAGCGTGACTAACGAACAGCAATTCATATTTATTCACCTTTTAAACTTTCTCTGGACTTCCACAAATAATTCAAGACCAAAATTAGCCAAATTATCTATTTTATTTATATAATAGATAAAATATAATTTATATAAACAATTATTTTAAACAGCATATCTCTAAGTAGGCCTATATAGATATTTAATAACCAATGTTTGAGTTGAATTATAATAATTCTGTAAGCATTTTTATTTGTGTTTGTTTAGTTTATAGTTTTTCAATCTAACCTTAAAAAGCTGTTGGTTTTGAACAGTATTAAAGTGATTATAAATTTGCTAAGTAATGTTGTTATGGTAATACATGTAAACAAACATAAGCTTTTTATACGAACAGCTGTTTTTGTGAGCTATGGTTTTGAGTTCATACAATAAATGCTGTTCAGTTTCTTCCAAATTTGAAACTTTTTCGGGAAACTTTTCAAACTTTTCTTTACGTATAAACCTTCTATGAACTACTACAAACATTTTAAGACCAAAAATAGCCAAATCGGTCCAGCCGTTCTCGAGTTTTAGCCAGACTAACGAACAGCAATTCATTTTTATATATATAGATAGATAGATAGATTTAAGTACTTTCCACACCAACTACTGTGCTGTTCTGGCGAGTGTGGACCTGGAAAGAACGCAACCCGCACGGCACAGTGCATCGGATTTGCCCTGTCACTCATTTTAAATGCATGTCTAAAAAAATCGGTCTGCATCTCTCTTGAAAACGTGGAAGTTCTATTCTCTTTAAACCCTTTGGCTCCCGACGTCCAATTTTTCGGACATTGTTAGTATCTCTGTTGAATCCCGACGTCCGATTTTTCGGACGTTGCGTGTATGTGCATTGAATCCCGACGTCCGAATTTTCGGACGTTCAGAAAAAAGATCATATAAAATACAAATCATTAGTGAATCTATGTTTATTATATATCAATGGATTAGAAAGAACTGTTCTATTTACCTCTATGATCTTTACTTACGTTAAAAATTACCTCTATGTGCACTACAACGAAGATAATTATTGTGATGTACGTTGGCTGTGCTTTTGTCATCTGTCAGATGGTAAATAACTTGATTTGTGTGTTGCCTTTGATTATGGCCCATATATTATGTTGTAGCACGTGATTGTTTTGGTATTTTTAGTTATTTTTATTGTGATAAATTGTGATTATGAAGCAAGTACATTCACTTCAGTGACGTGTATATTCTTATATAAGTAGGCCTACAACTAACCGCAGAACTGATTATGTAGTAGCCTAATTTTAAAAAAAACTTAATAACTTTGTCATTTTTCAAAATAATGTAATGAAATTTCAGGTTTTTGTTCATCTTTAAGTGTAAAATTATGTTATGTGGACAAAATTGTTCTAAATATTTTGTTGTTGTGTTTTAATTTCAAGAATAAAGTAAACAAAATTTAAAATTATATTTTTCCGAGTAACAATTTTAAAAAATTCATATCTAACATGAATTTACTCTTATTTTTAAAAGATGTTACCTTATAGAACATTTCATAAAAAAATCATCAAAATTCATCAGTAAATAAATTTAATATATATTTTTTTGCGAAAATGTGCTGAATTTAGCCTGGGATTTTATGCACATACATAACAGATAATGGTTGGGATTTTTGGAACATATGAAAAATTAGAGGTCGGCAGCCAAAGGGTTAAAAATTAGTACGCGTGTTTAACAATAATACTGAGGGATGTTCACGAGGTAATCCGCTACGATTTGAAAGTCGGCATTTCTGAAAAATCTGAGGGTAGATAGTTCCGCAAAAGAGTGAAATGGCTAGTACAGCCGTGGCCAACGGCACCAATCTTAGCGCCTGGTTAAATGTTGATTGATTTCGTGTTGTGTCGTGTTGTGTTGAATGTTTTGTTATACTTTGATGATGACCTCTGATAGAGTGATTTCATGTATTGTGTGTGCCTGAAGATGGAAACAGTGTTTTTCTGAAACCGCGGTAGCCTTAACGAGGTGATCTACAGCCCACAGTCAGTGTACACAAATTTATTTAATTATAAACATGTGGTCCAGTGGCTATAACATTGGAATGAAAATATAATATTCTATTATAATTTATACAGTTGGACTCCTCTCAATGCATCGAAGGAGTAATAAGTAATTTGTCAGGATGTCACGATTCCTTTCTTAAAATTCGAAGGTTTGTAAACATGTTTCTAGAACAAAGTAATATTAATAGTATCTACTTTAATTATTCACAAACCATTTTCATGTAGTTGATGACACTGTATCCGTGTTCCCAGTTGGAGTTGGTATCACAGCTGAGACTTTTCATCTGTATCTCCGTGCTGTTGTCGAGGTGGTATAGTGACTTGGCGAACAGAAGAACCGAGTCATGTAGGAGTGCTAACTCAACCTGTAACATGCACATCAATACTATTTGAAACTTTAATCAGTGTAGCCCTTATACAGAGAAGAAGTCAATTAGGTATTTTATCAATCAATTATACCACTAAAAGAAGAAAAGTATGTTTTTGCTATGGTTAAACTCAAAATCTACTTAATAAATTCCGATGATACTTTGTCTTATTTACTAAGCATTGCCATCCGTGTGAAATGCTTTACCCAAACACGATTGAACGTGAACATGTTTAAGGCGTTTGGGTAACTTGTATGCTTTATGTAGCTAACCCAAAACAATAAGCAAACAAATGTTGGCAATGAAAAAATCTAAGAAGACACTCTAGTTTCTTCTGACGAGAGCAATTTATAGTCCTACGAAGTTAGTTCTCCGTAATTGCCCAGGGAAATACATTTCCGCCTCTACTTCCCAATGACTCTACCTAATCCCATGAGATCTGAAAAGTTCGTCTCATTTAGCTTTTCCTCCTAATGAATATCCTCACCTGACTTCTCAAGTCCTATATGACTGATTCCTTCGAAGAAAGCAGAAAAGTGCAGCGATGTTTCTTTCTGTCTGTATTGACAACAGTTGGTCGAGTCCCTCTTGTCAAATGCCGCGAAATGCTAAATTAGTAGTGAACATTGCACTGTAAGAATGTCTATCACTCTCATCAAGTTCTCCCAGGAAGAATTTTGATTGCCTAAAATTAATCTTCTCTCTTTAAATTTTGTGTGCTCCTTCTGTGATTGGTTCCGATAAAAGTTTTACCATCTTGCTCCGAAACCAAGGTGGCAGGTGCAGGGCCCTCAAAATGAGTGGATGCTTTTCCTCTTGCCAACTTCTTCCAAGACTGGATTTCACAATGTCCTGGTTTCCTAATCAGTTTGAACAATTTAACCGTAGCTAATACTCCCTCTTACCTAGTAGCTATGAGATCACTTTAGATAACTTCAGAGCTATAAGTATCGCTTGACTATTTTACCGGATCTTGGTTTTTCTCTTGTTCGAACCTACTTCAGCCTTGCACAATGCATATGTTATAAAACAAAATGTTGGAAATGAAAAGATCTACAAGTATGAGAGTGCATATATATATATATATATATATATGTCTACTACACCTTTCTTACAACACCCTTAGTCAAATCGAGTTAAAAATATGATACGAATTTCTGTTTTGACACCTTTAAAATTATTAATTAGACCACCTTTAAATATACTCATTTTAACATAAATAATTTAGCAATATCTAGAGCCGTAGGTGCTAACTAAGAAAGGTTTTCAAAAAATTCGAAATATTAGGGGTAATTTTGGGGGCAAAGTTACTAAATCACGATTTCTCTAAAACTACCAAACGGATTGGAACGAAATTTGGTATGTAGCTTCTTCTAGAGCCATAGGTGCTAAGTAAGAAAGGTTTAAAAAAAATTGAAATCTTAGGGGGGAGGGGGTCAAAGTTACTAAATCACGATTTCTCCAAATCCACTGAACGGATTGGAATGAAATGTGGTATGTAGCTTCATCTAGGGCCGTAGGGGCTGGCTACGAAAGGGTTTAAAAAAATTCGAAATTCTACGGTTATACGGTTATAAGTCTTACGAAATTTTTTTGAAGGGTTTAAAATATTGGTAAATTGGATTTTTTATTTTGTTGCCTACAGACTGATCACGATTTCTTAAAATGTTTATAGCCTTGAAACAAGAAACCTGGCACAAACAACTGTACCTTGCCCCTCCCGCCCCTCCCTCACTTTCACTTTCCTACTCACTGACCACAAGGCACTGGTACATCAGTTGGGCTTATCATTTTGATGTTCTCATTCCTCTAAACCCTTCTATTCTTGATACTCCAGTTCCCTCTTATATTGCGTAAGATAATATGGGGAAATTTTGCAGCTTTCAGACAATGATCTCCAAAACGCTCAGTCTCCGTCGACAGAACCGTGTTTGTCATCTGATAATGTTGAGTCAGATCATTGTTCCATTGTTCAAACCACCCAGAAACGTGGTTAAAACGGCGAAAACGTTTTCCTAATATTAATCGTGCTAAAGCACATAGGTAGTCTGTCAAAAAATACAATGCAAAACATCCCGCCGTAAGTCGCGAGGCTGTCAAAAGATACAATAAAAAATATTCTGCCGTGCATCGTGAGGCTTCCAAAAAGTACAGTCAACAAAATCCTCAGGTCAAAATGGCTTCCGTTGAAAAATACAGTTCTAAAAGATGTCACATGAAGATGCTTTCATGGTCTGAAAAATCAATGTCAGGGTTTCACTACAACTGCAACATCGATTATCACACAGAAGACACAACAGTTGAACTAGGTCCTAAGACGACATGTAAATGGTGTACAGCTATGAAGTGGTATACATTCATATCCTTATAACACACAAAATTACCATCATTTTTCGCATTTATTTCACCAAAATAATTATGCAATAGCGAAGCATTGCGGAGTCAGCTAGTTTATTTATAAAATCAATGTGTATATATTAAGTATATTTAATTTAAATAAAACTACCACGAAGAGTATTTTGTTGCATTTATATGTGGGGAAAAAATCAATTTATAATGATTTTATACTAAGTGTCATTACCACGATGACCAACTTAACACATTTCCGTTGCTGGAAAACTATTGAAATAAATTATAATCCTGTATTGTCTATTTACATAACAAACCTATAAATTGTTTTGTCTATTTCATAGAGTTATGGATTCTAAAATGAAACACAATTTGTATTTTCCAGGATGTGTAAGTAGTTCAAGCTTTATTCTCATATGGTACACCCACTCTACTATAGTGTTATCATAAGTAAGCTTTGATCTTCATTAGAGTAAATTAACATCTCAGAACACCTGCTAACAGCCCCAATCCTCTTGTTTGTGTTACCTCATTAATTGCTGTTCTTGTTTGATGTAGCTCTAAGATATGGGACCTGTTACACCAAAATATATTCTGTTTTGATAATTAACAGAAATTGAATGGTTGCAATGCTATAGACGTGTATCCATGATCTGCTGTAAACATTTCGATAAAGCACACACAATACTTACTTACACTAATATTTTCAGCTGTGATTTCCCCCAGTTCCAGATCTGGATTGGCTTCGGAATACCTTTTCCAAGCTTCGACAAATTTAGCGACATTTTCATTTTCAGGATCCACCAGTCTGACACCAGTGATGTTGGTTCCGCCGTATTTGAACGGCTCCAAGTCTACTGTGTGAATATCCTGTCAAGAAAAGTTCAAACTGTAATAAATAAAAGTAATCAACTACACGGTTTCCTTCCAGAGTGCTTCGACCTTGAAATTATACTGGAATTTGAGGACTCTTGCTTGCTTCGTATGCAACTACTGTGTTACTTCTACTTTCATTTAGCCTTTATTTCAAGTAATATAATATAAACAGAAAAATGGGGGGGGAGGAGTGAGCCATGGGAAAAGTAATTCACTGAGAACATATTTTGTGTTTCAGACAAAGAATTTTACTCCTTTCTATCAGTGTGTAATGGCAACCAGATCCAACCTCACACTCTACCTGCTAATTTGTTGCTTGTTCTTGTGCCAGTTGCCTTCATCAAAGTCATAGTGTGTTGTTTTTACGTGATTTGTAGGTTTTAAATTTGATTATTTTGTTTGTTTTGGTGAGTTGTTTATCTCAATATCTTTTGTTATAGTGTTACTGTAATCACTAGACATTTGATAGCAAGTATGTAAATGTAATACTTTAATGTTTCTATTTGTTAATATAACATCATTTGGGGTAAACTGAAATACATTTTATGTGGCAAAGTGACCTTTATTTTTTAACATAAATAGTGTATTTTGTAGTAAAAATGAGGCGACTGAAAGTACCTAATTAAGGGTCTTCTATACCTTGCGCAGAACAGCAAAAACATGCACTTCGTACTAACGTGTTTCGGACGCCGTTTTTCAACCTAAAAAGTTGTAGAACATCTTAAATTGTTCTTAAAGGCTATGTGCTTTTGTCTTATACTATATCATAATTAAAAGAAATCGACGGCAACTTATTTTAATCAACGGTTCAACTGAGTAAAAATCGATTATTTTGAATGCATATTTTGGGAGTTTTAACCAATAATTTCCATATTTTAAGCTAACACGTAAAAAATATAAAGCCTTCTTTATAACTTAAAGTAGTTTCCCAGATTATTAATTTATAAATATAATTCAAAACACGTTATTACGAATGCATGTTTCAACGATTTTGCGGCTTGAGTCAGGCCTTTTTGTATTAAAATCATACTGTACACTCGGGAGTTTTCTTCAAGGTAAAGAAGAGCCTTAAATTTTCGGAAATATGTTTTACTATTGCTACTATAAAAATATTTCACATCAGTTACCACTAAAAAATGAACTTACACCCCTCAAATTTTTGGTTGAGAACAAAATCTTCTGGGTTAGACTGGTTTTTGTTTCAAAAAAGTTGCACAAACTATAAAATTGACACATGATGTCGCTTTGAGATTTGATTTGTTTTTTGGACGGGTTCCTTACTGAAATGCTGTTATGACCGAGCTACGTCACTATTCCTTCATTATCTACTAAGAAATAAGGCAACACTAGTTTTAAATAAACTATCGTAATTACTACACCTAGTCTTATACATTTTGAAGTCAAAGACTGTTGAATTTTAAGTATAATCTGTGTGAATGTTCTTACCAGTGTCGTTATTATGTAGGATACATCCTCTCCCATCACACCGACCTGCTGGGCGTGCAGTAACACATCGTAGAGAAGATTGGCTGGACAGTCGAGCACAATGTTTTTCTCTCCGTTACGTTTCATTTTTATAAATGTGTCTCTAAAATAAGAGAAGACCTTTTTACAAATTTGCTTTTACACCATTTATTATACCAGGTGTCTTAAAAGTACCCTTACCCTTTAACTTTTGTGTTTGTTAAAACAAACAAATATCCTTTGGGGAACGATACTAACTTGCCCCAAAGTATCTTTTGAAGCAATCGGAAATTTTGAGTGTCCCCTAAAAATGGGGGATTTTGGGGGCAACTCAAAATTTTTAAATGGGAAGTATGGTCATGTGATGTCGTATTTCCTATGCTGGGAGATGACCTTTAATTTTTTTAATGTATAGTCTAAATGAATAGGAATTACTTTGTTTTGTATTTTTTAACCTTTCTACGTAATAATCACTAATAGCACACAGGCTTCAAATTGGCGTGCGAAGCTCGCAATGCATCATGTATTGAAAATACTCCCAATACGGAGATTGGCGTGCAATGCACTGTGCGTTGCCCACTTCTCATAGTTTTCAGTGTCAAGCACACATGTGCGTCCTTAGCATACCCCAGTCTAGCCCCCTTACTAGAAAATATCATATGAGCGCCCATGCTTGTTTCTAATTTTATTATATTGCCACCCACAGCTAAAACATGCAAGGCACTTTGTATAGTTTTGTGAGTTAAGATGTTGTCTTACTATTTTGCTCGAGTACTCTATATATAAAAATACCGTTTACAAAAACCAATCGCTAACCTGTAATCGTCACCATCGTCCAGCTGCCTGACAGTAACTTTATATGGTTTACTGGTGTACAGTCTTAACAGCTCATTGAGTCTAACTAAACCTTCATTGTCAGCATACACCAGGGTGAACGTCTTCCATTGCCATTCTCTCACAATGTCTGCGAAAACCTGTTGGGAAATATAGCCAAATAGTTACAATTTTAAACTTGTAAGAAAAGAACAGACGATATTAACAGAAATCTGAAATTCAATTAAGGTAAAAAGGTTCTTGCACGAAGTATGAAACACAAATTTGACTGCACTTTTAAGTTGTTTAGAAAGTAAACTGCGATTTTATCATTAGAAAATCTTAAATACACGTTTTATATTTTGTGCAAGTATTTCGGTAGGGTTCCTACAAAACATATTTCGTGAGTAGGATTGATTTGTTATTTTGGTGTCCTTTAATTTGAATTTAGAGTTTCTAAAAAATATTGTATTTTTAGGTGTAAAATATCAAACTATCATGAACCTATATATATCAACTAAAATACCGAGTATATCTAACTATAAACTATCGAGGGACCTATTGAACATTTACAAAAGGGTTTGGCTCGATTTAGGTTCATACAAATTTCAGTTGGGCTAAATTGACTTTGATAACATAACGTACAGTATCCTCACTCTAAGAATATGCACCGAGAGGAGAGGAAAAGAGGGGCCTCGTCTTTTGTTTATTGTGATTGGCTTCAGCCAGTATATTGAGTTGAACCAAGTTGAAACAGCCAATATATTCGTGTGATTATTTATCTGTTATTCTTATATAATAGGAACCGTTGCGTGCTTATCTAATAGGTTAGGTTAAGTTAGGTGAGGTTGGGTTGGGTTAGGTTATGTTAAATATTATCATTATTATTCATAAATTATCCGTATTATTTTGTATGTCCAAACAATGTATGCAAACGAAGTGGGTCTACTAGTTATTATATAATATAAACTATTTATTGGTATGAGGGAATTCGGAGGGAAATATCCCGTACCTTTGTCAGGTAGAAAATTTGGTGAGTTTGTATGTCGCCGACACCCCGGCCTGTACCTTGTTGGTCAGTTTGTATATTAGAAATGACCCAAAAAAAGGTTGGGCAGTTTATATGTGGCCTTATTTGATATGAACAGTTGGGATGGGCAAACTAAAGGATCTATCATGAATTGATGCTTTAAACACGATGCAACCTAAAACAAATATGTCAAGACAGGAAATACAGCCAAGTAGGTCATAAAGGAGTTAAATTAGAAAGAAATGTAGGGCCGAAACACAGAATAGTACAACATCAAAATAAAAATATATAAATAAGTGGGTACTGAACATACATAATAAATAAGACAGTTAATTGAAGGAGGGTATACAAAGTTACAGTAAGCATTCTATATATAATTGGAGAGGTAATGGGGGTTATAATATTATCACCCTGTTTGAAACACAAAAAATTTCTAAATTATTTTTATAATTGATACATTTACATTATATTTTTCGGAACAAAAACGACTTTAGGTCTGTTACGCTCGTTCTTCGCAATGACTTTGGGCAACTATTATTAACTATAGTTTGTTTGGTCTACTCCACTTTTCGAAAATACACCTTGGATGAAACACAGCGTTGACAGTCAACATTAAGTCTACATCTTCTGTGCGTTGTTTCCAATATTCTGTTCTGTTTTTGGCGCCCATTAGTCTTCATTTGTAGCACATTTGTTTTCCGACCAACCTGTTTTCAAACGTTGCTATTTCAGTGTTGTGTTAAGTTAACATAATATTAGTTAAGCTGTAATTTCTCTCTTTTGGTTTTGCTCCTGAGCAACGCACCAGCTTTCAGATCGTGGTCACTTTATGCTTACTGAATTATACGTTCTATCTATACTAATATTACAAAGAGATAAAATTTGTTTATTTCTTTGTTTATTTGTATTAGGAGGTAATCTCTGGAACTACTGAACCGATTGAAAAAATAGTTTTACCAATAAAAAGCTACAATATCCCTGAGTAACGTAGGCTATAGTTCATTTTGATAAAATCCTTTTTTATTTTAATATTTGTAATGAATGAAATCTTAGGTTAGGCCTAGACTGTAGCAGATAAAACAGCTGTTTGCTCCAATATTTCCATTAACAGCTGATTTAAAACTTTGAAGCACTTTTTAAATTTCTAACTTTTAGGTTAGGTTTTTATTAAAGCGCAGACCTGAGCCTTGCTGGTTCTTTTAACCTTTATTGTAACTGCTGTTATAAAATATACGAAATAATTTGATTTGAAAGTTTAACATGTTTCACCACCTTAGCTTCGGAGTTATTATTAATACTATTATGAAGAGGTAAAATTTGTTTGTTTATTTATTTGTATGTTGAGGGTAATCTCTGGAACGACTGAACCGATTCAGAAAATAGTTTTACTAATCAAAAGCTAAACTATCCTTGAGCAGAATAGGCTAGAATAAATTTCGATTTAAGGGTTAAAACAACCCCTAAAACAATACATATTAATTGTTATAATTTCCTTAAAGCTAGAGAGCTGAAATTTTGTACATTTATTTCTTACAACATACAGAGAAAAAGTAAACTAGATTTGCATTTCGTCGCCTGCTGCTAAGGGGTGTAAATGTGATAACAACCCCTAAAACAATAAAAATTTATTGTTATATTTCCTTAAAGTTAGTGAGCTGAAAATGTGTAAATTTATTTCTTACAAGATACATAAAATAGGTAGGTATCGTAGATTGACATATTGTCTCGTGCTGCTAAGGGGTGAAAATGTAGTACAAAATGTACATTGTAATACTTTCCTTAAAGCTAGACAATAGACTCTTAATAAATTATGGAATTTTATAATAAGAAATTACTATGTTAAAGCCTAATTAAAATAAATAAGACATATTACAATTTAATAGTAGGGTCTATTTATATAAAATAACCTGTTTGCATTTGCTTCGACGCGAGTCACCGCGGAGGTTGGCGAGCGAAGCGAGCAGGGGGCGGACCCCTCTGGTGTTTAATACAGAAACATTAAAATGCAAATAGCAGTAGCTTAGCATTCTAATAACCTTTTTTTACCTAACAATAGAATCGGCGATTTGAAACCTTTTCTATTGAAAAGTATAGGTATTGACTATAAAATTACTTCTACACTGGTTTCCACGTTCACCGTGCAGTACAGAGCGCCCATAAGCCATTTTATTCATACGACAGTCTCAGCGGTACTAGCCAACTAAAAAACATCAACTCCCATGCAATGCTTGTACAGTTGTCGCAACCCGCATGACAATAAACGTGATGTTCCTTGTAATGTTAGTATCATGTCTATTCTCATGTAAGACCTGTACTGCACGGTGAACTTGGAATCGAGTGTAGTCCGTAATCATTACAAACTATTTTTATTCATTTTAGGTTGCCAATGTAAATGTTGCAGTTTATGTAAGTAAGGGGTGTTATGCGTTATCTTTTCGTAGTGGCAGCTCGTAGCTACACTATTGTCAGTTCACAGTTTAGTTGATAGCGTGGGCCTTATGGAGGCTTGCCGCGCTACAATGCCTGCCCATATTATCAACTAAACTGTGAACAGATAGTAGTGGTGGTGCTGTACCAGAAAAATGTTAGCATTTGATTTAAAACTGCGTAAAGGGAAACAAACATGTTAGAAAAGAAAATTTAACCAGAAACTTGATTGTTTTTAAAAGAACAAAATCTAGCATTTGTTGCTTTTTAACCTAAATTGTTGCATTTGATCTATACATTTAAAAATGTAATCCATTCTCATTGTTTTGATTTGCCTAAAATATCAAAAATATTTTTTCAGATAAAAGTCAATTAGTTTTAACCTTCTCTATCACTACCTAACTAAACTTTATGATTATTATTGCTCTCTCTTTCTACCTCCCTCGCAGCCTCTGTGCGCATTCGCTTAACAGTAAAAAAAAACATTCCACTGGAACTGTGAAACGCACAGTTCCAAACAAAGATTTTTGTATCCCTTCATAAACTGAGGGGTGGCCACTGAGGTTAAGCTGAAGGATTTTATATTGTACAAGTAAATATGAGTAAATAATCAAAGAAAAAAGGACTCATATATTAAATGTTATCGATACATTAATTGACATAGGGGAACTGTAGTTCCACAGTGCTTTACCCCAGCCGCTACTGCCTTGAATAGGTAACATTGATAAAACCAAAATCTTTGAAAAAAGAATCCAGGTCTGCCTAAGACCACACGGGAGAAGTTTAAACTTCTATGGCGATATTCTGATAAATATAAAATATATTATGGACATTATTTTGGTTGCTAAAAAAATTCTGCATAAAAAAAATGCAAAGTTCACAAAATTTGATTGTTTTAACTCTGTCTGAACTATTTTAACACAACTTACAAAATGAGGAAGCACAATGACCTTTTCAGAGGTATTATCAAGTAAACTATTTTAAGACATCTTACAAAGTGAGGAAGGACAATGTCCATTGCAGAGGTATTATTACC
>JAGFPH010012976.1:0-28049 GCA_018207615.1 Philaenus spumarius | reverse complement strand
TATTGTATAACAACAATAATTATAATAAAGGTTAAAAGAACCAGTAAGGCTCAGGTGTACACTTAATCAAAAACCTAACCAAAAACTTACTCACTATCAATAATTACCGTAAATTATCAATAAATAGGTCTACTATAAATTTGTCTTATTTATTTTTAATTAAGATGTAACTTAGTTTTTTCTTCTTATTTTTATATTCCTTAACGCAAGTTTTTATTGGTTTGTGTGCGTTGAAACATTGTGTTGGTTCAGTATAGGCCTAACTTAAAATATTATTTTGTACTAAAAGCTGGACATTCGAATCAACTGTATTATCTGTTTTTTAAAAATCATTATTTATTTACTTCCACGAAAGCAGCTGGATTAGTTTGTTTCTTAATATAAACAGCTGTTTCGTATAGAAATGTTTTTATAACCTCCTGAATACTAACAACATCATTATTTACATCCATGAAAGCAGCTGGATTAGTTTGTTCCTTATTATAAACAGCTGTTTTGTATAGAAATGGTTTTTAAATTCGTACCATGTTAATCTTGAGGGAAAAACCTGACCTTTGAGATTAGCTCACGCCAATAAGGATAAGAATTTTTGACATCTAAAACCTTATTGCAAAACTTCGAAATGACACGAATATTTTGACAACTCAAACATTAAATTTGGTCCAGAAATAACGGAGAAGTTGTGTTCACAAAAAACTTCTTCACGTATTATATATAAGGATTCTTGTTACTCATTAACACAACTTGTTTATTGTCGAACTGAAATGCATGTCACGTCATAATACACAATGTACTGAAACTACTCTTAAATTAACAAGATAAACATCTCAATCTACCTTGTCAGACATTTTGTTCATTGTCTCTTTTTGTTTTTCATTGTAACTGTTTTTGACAGTTTTACTTTTTAACTACTGTTTCGTATCTTTCGATGGACAATAAACAATCTGAAGCTTTGATCCTAAATGTACGTAATTGTAAAGAACATTTTTGTTCCATTGCACCTCTTCTCTTTGTGAATCAAAAAGGAAGTGCTTGGACTCTGAAGTTAAAATGTATTGTAATAAATGGTCTATCAGGAAACATTGTTATTAACGTCAGAGTCAACAATAATGGATAAAAACATTCTGTAAAGCGTTTTATGAAGACGCTTGTTTAAAAGTAATAATAAACTAAGAGAGAGTCTTGCGTGCCATACCGCAACTGCGAGGTTTTATTCATAATTGTAAATATAAGATAGTAAATAATCTAATTTGAACTACTTACGTCTGTTCTCCGTTTATAACGTGTTTTCTTTACACTACGGCCGTTTCGGCTATTTATTCAGCCATGTTCACGTGTTGGTAGGCCCCTATCTGTAACGTTATTGTACTTCGTCATTTAAAAAACACATTTAAAATCACAATTTACAAATACTGACATTTAACATTTAAAAACATTAAAACAATTTTTATTTAAATTAAAAGACCGTTCACAACACTGTTTTTTATATACGTTCACTTAATCGCATTCACTCAGCCCCACCCGTGAATAGTCGCATGCGATTAAGTGAACGTATATAAAAACAGTGTTGTGAACGGTCTTTTAATTTAAACAAAAAAATGTTAAATGTTTTTTAAATGTTTAAATGTTACTGACATTTAACATTTAAAAACACTTACATTAGTTCATTATCAGCCGCACCCGTGAATAGTCGCATGCGATTAAGTGAACGTATATAAAAAATCGCCACGCGATTTGGTAATTACATGGACATCCCACGCAGATTGTCAGGCGATATGATGGTCCTGAGCGATGGGATTGGCGTGTGTACGGGACCAAGCGAGCATCTCAGTCGACCTCTGAGCTCCAGCACATGCGCAGAACTGTTCAAACCACTGCTTATATCCATATAATTTTCATGTAGCGTCTTGATGATAGCCTCACATGTTTCAGGAATGATGTGACCTAAGCTCTGAGGTGAAATTTCTGTTGAATGTTTCAGATCTTCAAATGATCTGCCTGTTGCCAAAAAATGCAACGTAGCGGTGAGTTGTTCATCAGCACTAATTGATTCAGTCGTACAAGTGTTCTGGTTCTTTATGAACAGTTTTGCTACAGTCTAAAGATAACGAAAATTGCTATCAGTCATTCTTAAGTAATTCTTGAAGTCATCCGGATACCCATTTTTCAACTAGTTTATTAGAGACATATGACTGAATTTTACACGTTTCAAAAACCATTCTTTACGCCAAAAACGTTTGAGTCTTCTTTTTCTTAAAGTTTACACTTATGCAGTTTATTAAAATAACAATCGCAGCCGCTACCTCCCATTCGTCAGCCATGTTTTCAGCACAAACACTAGCTCACGACTAAAGAATAAGATTGCCCTTGAGATCGCTTGAGAGATTGCGATCTGGTCGCCCAGTAATCGTTTTGCCGATCGCTCAGCGGCCTGATCGCCGCATGTATGGCTCGCTTAGATCATTTTATTAAGTTTACGTGTATTAGAAGTACAAACTATTTTAAAATCATGTTTTATTCCTAATATTAAAAACATAGGCTGTATTAAGCTTTTATTTTATAAATATGTAAACACAAAAACAGTATATATTATACTAGGGGCTACGCTCTGCTCGCTTAGCTCACCAACCCCCGCGGCAACTAGCGACGAAGCAAATGTAAACAGATTATAAAATTATTATAATGGTATGATAAACGGGTATGATGGTGGGAGTGCGGAATCCTAGATGACGCATACGCAGTAGGGCCTGGTTTTTGTGTGAACAACAGGATATCCTTATATATTATTTCTCAAACTTGTTTTTTTGTCGCTAAGCGATAACTCCCTTAATTCTTCATCCAAATTATTTATTCTAGCATCATTTCAAAGCTTATTTTCCCGGCTTTTGACGCAAAATAGACAAACAGCTTAAAATTCATGTATTTATTAGAAAAATTGATTTAAAAAAGTTGTATATTATACTTCATATGGTTCCCAATGAAAGGGGCCATCTATTAACAATCTGTTTAACTAACATGACAGCTGTTAGTTAGACAGTTCATAA
Source organism: Philaenus spumarius (assembly GCA_018207615.1). Taxonomy (NCBI): domain Eukaryota; kingdom Metazoa; phylum Arthropoda; class Insecta; order Hemiptera; family Aphrophoridae; genus Philaenus; species Philaenus spumarius. The sequence goes on along the minus strand of JAGFPH010012976.1, from coordinate 25,005 downwards.
TGGTTCCTACAGTGACTAGATAGAGACAGTGTGGCCATATGAAAGTGGCCGCCATGTTTTTCCTAAAATTAATGTCATCTGCTCAGAATTATAATGTAAAAATTAGTGTTATATCTCTTTGTAATTATAAGAGAAATTACCTCTTTGTTTTTTTTTATAAAGTGGAAAACAAGCGATTTAATTGTTACAGTTTGATATTTATATTGAAATTAAATAATAAAAACCGTGTTTCTTCTTAAAAAGTGTATTCTGTATTTTTCGTGCAAAAATTTTAACAAAAATTATAGAAACAGATAAGAATTTAGGAAAAACATGGCTGCCGGCCAATAGGAAACAAGACCTCACTTGGCCACACTGTATCTATCTAGTCACTGTAATGGTTCCTAATGAAAGGCGACATCTATTAACAATCAGTTTAACTAACATGGCAGCTGTTATTTAGGTATTTTACATTCTATAACTTATGCAAGTACAGGTGAAATATATCACGCAAACCAATCAGACTAAGTTAACGTAAAGCGTTATAAATTGTTATCAAATTAAACCAACGTAAATAAATAAATGTAATTTACTTAATTAAATAGGTAAAAATCTAGGACGTCGTGACGAGAAGTTTTGGAAAATCTCTTCGTATTATCAATGACTATATGCTTATATAGTCAATGGTATTATGAAAGAACACCACAACAACAAAACAACAACAGTTTTGTCAATGGTATTATGAAACTGACTGTAAAAACAACAAAAATATCCGCGGAAAATAAAAATTATAGACAATACGAGAAAAATAAGAGTCGAAAATATAGAGGTTAACTTCAGTATTTCTTGATATTTTAACACTAAATAAAAGAAATAAATCACTTAGTACACCAAACAATATAAGCAATAACTTCGCTAAACAAAATTAATGGAAGAAATCACGAAAATATATGTGAATTTGCAAAATAACTTTCCAAGGCTTTTAGTTTTAAAATAATAACAATTACAGTATCCTTATTAAATTACATTGAATACCAGTAAAAAGGCAAAAACGATCATTTCTTATTTGTCAACGTTGTCACGTTGAACATATATAATTGTAAAAGATTACGTCACAGTAATCGCGGCATTTTATTGGTAGCGAATATAAGCTGTGCTTCTGGTGGCATTTTCCTAGTGAAACATTACGTCATACTAATTGCGACGTTTTATTGGTCGCAAATATAGGGAGCGCTTTTATACAACCAATATATAATAAATGTTTTTAATTTCTAAACTACAACGGGCTGAGCCGTTGTAGGGGCTTGAAACATCGAAATTTGTAAGTTATTATAAAATTCGACTTTTTCAATGCTGGGCATCGGTTTCTGGACGTATGTAGTGCAAAGTAGAACAAGATCAAGCGAGACAGCGGTTGTCTACCAGGATGAAAGACCAATTTTCTTAACACACAAATTATGTACAATTTATACTTCAATCTAATATTAATCTTCTTATCAGGCGTGGCAGACAGAACAATTTTTAATTAATAATTTCTTTTATTAATTAAACTCAACCTTTATTTCAATTTTATTAAATTTTTTAATTACTATATTTTAGTTATTATTATCTTGAATTTATATTAATTTACAGAATTTAATTTAATTTATTTATAATTTTACCAGAATCAAATCTAACCAACTCAAACCAGTACTTTTAATAAATTTAATTGAATTTACTCAGGCAAATTATTTTATGGGGAATAACGTATATCCGTTATTACAGACCTTATTGTTGAAGCTAGCCGACTTTTGATGTACCGGGTGTTCCTGGGAGATAGGTGTCCGCGGTATGTCGCTCGTACTGCGCTGGTTTTGTTGAAATCAGCTGAGGGTGAACTGCAAGTTGCTGGCTTCTGTAGTCGTGATGTCCACATATAGTTGTTGGCTGGTGAGCAGAATTTACAGATGAACTGGTAGAATGAATCTTGAAGAATCTGGTAGAGTTAAAGTTGATCCTTCTTCCTGAGTTGCGTGTTCTTGTAGGATTCTTGACGTAAGTCGCTCATATCCTGAAGACTATACTAATAGTTATTCCAAGTTACCAAATAGAGTTAATTTTGCGCTAACTCATTTGAATAGGCCGTATCCTTGGTGCTGCGAAGTATACTTTACACATGTATCTTCTCACGATGAATTAATTTAGGTTTTACGTAGTAAAAAATCTTGAATGCAATTTCCTACTACTAAGAACTCTTTGGCATAGTACTTAGCAATTACTTGAATAAAATCGTAAGTCATACGTCATGTAGACATCGTAATCAAGCAATTAATGATCGCTGGACCGGGTTTCACCCTTTTTACCCGTCCTGACGTCACTCCTAGTACACCCCTTCCCTTCTCTTGGATTGTACCAGATTTTAATTTAGGCGTTTGTCACCTTTTAAAAAAAACTTTTTCTGCTAATTAATTTTTAATTGATTCATTTTTTAATTATTTTAATTTATCTTCCTTTTATTTCCATTTGTTCTTATTAAATTTCCGTTGTTTTCAGCTTCTCCCACCTATTTGCTTCTCATTCTAAATTTGCTAAGTTGGTTGATATGGTAATGAATGTAAATGCATTCAACAAACATGTGCGTTTGATCCTAATTAGCTAATCTGAGTGTAGCCCTAATTTTCACTATTTTTAAGCTTCAAAATTAAAATATTGTAAAATACTTTCTTATTTCTATGAACCGAATGTCTTCAAAGTAGTCTTTCTCTACGTTGATTCTATATCTGTCAGTCAGTCAGTCCGGCCAAACCCCTAACAAATTTAGTCCTATGCTTCCTTTTTGCTAAGCTAAAGTAAATTATTGGCAGTTTATCAACTTGTTTGTTTTAATCAAATCAAATGACTATACATTAATAAATCATGTGTCTTGTCGCATGATTGGTTTAATGTAATGTGATTGGTGTAGATTACTAATTGGTTTAATGTTAATCTAACTCAAATTAATGAATTAATAACGTTCTTTTAAACAAAAAATAAATCATTATTTTAAAATAGTATTAATAGCACTTATATGGATCAAATCTTTCATTTAAAACAAAAATCACTGATTTCGCTTGAGTAAAAGCTGCTGACCGATTGTCTGCAGAAAACAAAATTTTACGAATATTTACCAGTACCAAATATGAAAGAAGGGCATTTTAAGAGCGTGTTATTTAGGGAAGCTGTAAGTTAATTGACTAAATGCTTAATGAAGTACCTCAACATAAATACCATTAGTGCCAAAAACAATTAGGCTTTTGAGACTGTAAAATGTTTTAGCAAATTCTTTTAAATACACATTAAACTAATTCAATATCATTAAATAATAACCAATCTTAATCAAATATTTGGTAAAATTGGGTTATGGGTCACATTAACATTAAACTAATTTCATGTAGGCCTATTAACCTAAACGCATAAACCAAAAATACTTGACTAATGACCGAGACCCGTTCGTCAAAAAACTATATTTGTTTACTTACGTGATCAGGAAATCTTAGGCTGATACCAACACAAACGTATATTATGTATCACAAGCTACGTACTTCAACAAACCGACACATACAGCAAACACACAGTTTGATTCGAGCGCGTAAACTGGTCAACACTATTAGTTTTAGTTATATAACAAGCTTTGGCTTCAAGGCTTGTTTTTGTCCTTTTTTGGAAATTGTTCGGCAGCATTTCTAATCCAGTTGATCTTTGACCTCCAAAATGAGGTATCGCCTAAACCACTTTACAATTAATTTAAATAGTAGTGGAGCTTCTGCTTTGACCCTATTCCAAGAGAAGCACATAACAAAAACAAAACTAAATCTGGTTCACTGATTTTGTAATTAATCATTAATCATAATGTAATTAAGTTGGCCTAATATACACAAAATTATAATGTTTGCCACTAACTTTCTTAGCATTGTTTATAATAAGACGTTAAAGAATAATATTCTACATAATAATATAAAGAATAAATAATTAACATACATTATAACAATAAATATAGGATGCAATACCAAATGTATTAAATATTGGTAGAATTGCCGTTACTTTTACTAGTTTGAAAGATAAAATTAATACTATAAAATTGAATGTGCTGATGTACAAAAGTAACACAAAAAACGAAAATTTCTTTGCGTTTGGCTAAAATAGACTTATTTCCTTTTTTATTTATTGTTAGAAAACCAACCAAAAACGTAGACTACCGGTATACATTTACATAAAAAAAATGTATAAAGAAGTTGTTTGTCATTACTTTTAAGAATAATTATGATTAACTATTTTAATGTGATTTGGAATCATTTGTATTTTTCAAAATTTATAATAGGCTTATGTTAATGTTCACCTGTTAGTGCATGGTTTACATATGATAAAGTAATATGCATTAAAATACGTTTAAACTATGAATTCTTTCTGAATTACATGTCCGATCTATCCTTGTATCAAGGATAAAATATAAGTACTGTATGACCTAATTACACAAAAATAAACAAAACTTTGTAGATTAAATTTTAAGCCTACTGAAATTGCAGACAACTCACGATAACATTAATTAATAATACCTTGAATAGTATAGATGTTGGAAAGAAAATGTTTTTATCAATCAATCCTCTCAGTTCTGAACTAATAACTTTATTATTACAACACAATTTTGTCGCCTATCTGACTCAACTATCAAAACCAAGGAGAAAGTAGTGCAATCTGTCATTTTTACTTCCAACTAGTTTTGACAAATATATAGTACTAGTAGAAGGCAGAATTTAAAATTACTCTAATTTGCACTGTAATTAATTATTAGCTATTTAAATTTTTTGTTGTGGATTTTAAACTGGACTCAATTAGCAAATCCATTTAAATGATTTCACAAAAATCGTAAGACTATTCAAGAGGTTTACATTACACAATAAGAGATCTTAAGACAGTTAACTTGAATCTAAAATACAAAAATGTATATTAAATTACAAACTTTAAACAGAAAACTAGTTTTGCAGAAAAGTCATAAACTTTTTTATCATGTAGATTTAATGCATTAACTCAGATAAGAAGAAAAGGGTAAACTACATGAGTGAATGAGAAGAGTAAAATTACCATTACAAAAATACTGTATTATGATCGGACAAAACTTAATGTAATTGGTTGCTTCTTCTTCCTTTGTTTCACTTTACGAGCTGTTTACGCTTGTATACAATCACACCTGTCCTTAGCTTTACTTCGAAATTATTTAATTATCGTACACATGTAAACTTGAGTGACATGTGAAAATGATTTTGCTGTGTTCTCCAAACCCAGATTGTTTTAACTCAAAAGGGATTTTGTAGTGGCCATATTGATTTCGCAGTATTGAAATAACAATCCACATTTTAATGTTCTACTTTTTATGTAACTAAATTAAATAAATAGGATTAATAGTTTAAAAAGCTAAAAAAATACGCTTTAAAAGCAAACCGAACTAAAAATTTGAAAATAATTGTAAACAAAATAGTGTGGTGCTTTTCATCAAATGTTACAAATATTTCAATGGTAGATATTTATAAAAAAAGTAGAGTTATTATAAAAATATAGTATAACGCACCCACGCTTTTTTTACAATTATTTTCAAATTTTTATTTCGGTTTGCTTTTAAAGCGTATTTTTTAGTCTTTTAAACAATTATTTATTTTCTTATTTTTTAGTCTTTGGACCATGATCAGTGCTCATTTACTACACCCAACAAAATTAATGAGCTCCCGAAGTTGCTGCATATCGTCGTGAATGTATCTAAAGTTTTTAATGATACCCGAAAACTTGTTCTGGGGACCATGATCAGTGCTCACTTACTACACCCAGCAAAGAATAAAACTATTTCATTAATCATAAAATCCACCGATAAAAGCAATTTAAGAAAGTTTTGGTTTAGTAAGTAGAGAATTTTATCTCTCTGAAAAAATGTGTTACGTAAACGTTTGGCCTATTTGTTCATAGTCCAGGTTTGAGAGATACAAAACCATGCATGTCATGGTAAACAAAAACCTAACGCATCATAGGTCTCAATATATACCAAGTTACCAATCCAGTAAGTTTAATATTTTATTTTCGTTTAGTTTTAGTCGACTCAGATGTACGAATTGGAATGGAATTGAAATACTAACTAACTAGATTATGGAACTGTGTGGCCAGATTGTACCTCATGCCTCTTCTATCACAAACAATTTGTCTGAACGAAAATTAGGTTTGTGTTATTCAAACCTTTAACACATTAAAAACCATCAATCAATAACAACCTTTAAAGTTTTAACAATTTAAAACCAGCCACAAAAAAGGGCGTTAAATCGAAACAGGATGCAAGAACCTGTCTCCAGTTAAGGTGAATCATGACACGATATGCTGGTTAAACAAATCACTTCTACCACTAGATAGAGCTAAAAGGATAGACAGTAATTTAAACCGAAGATAAAATGGGCGTCAAATAAATTTTATCTACGACCTTTTCCTCTGCGCGATTGTGTTTTGTACCGGTCGTGAAATTCATCATGCACCGGTCCTTACGAGTTATGAACGATATTTCTCATTATGATGCAAAAAAAAAACAATATGCGTACCGTAAGCAAAATAAAAACTAGTAGCCTAATTTTCTCTTATAAACTTTTAATTACAATTTTAACTTATCACAAACAAAATCATCTCAACAAAACGAAGAATATGTCTGAATTGATTAGTTTTCAATAACTTCGTATCTAGTAAGTTAGAAACACTTGCAGCAGTCATTTTCAAACACGTAAATTCAACAGTCAAATTTGGCTTTTTGTTTTGACAATACATTCTATTGTTAACCATTTCAAACTAGCTGATTTCCAAATCACGAATACATTGTAAAGAAACATTCGTGCTCCTGATTGACAAACACGAAACTAAATTAGAGACATGAGAAATCACCCGATTGTTTTCCCATGCTCTAAATTGTAAAACGATCACTTTCTGTTAAAGAAAATAACTACTTTCGTTGAATAGTGATAAAAATAAATTGTCTAAAATCATACCTTTCTGGATATTCTATGATGAGAATTGTGAAAAGTAAAACAATGCGTAAATATTCCTATGGGTTCCACTTCCTACATTTGGAGTTAAATATTATTACATCTGTTTTATCAGCCCGACATTAGACAAAATTTATGTAAATACTATTCTAAAATAGTATATTACTAAAGATTCAATATTTCACATTAATTTTAATTAAATTATATTGTTAAAATATATTATTATAACATCAACACATCATTAATTACTTTAATCAGGAATAATTGAAAGTAAAACGTTGTCCACCATAGTTTACACTACAATTATTTCTATACAAGATTTATATCTAAGGGAACTAATACGTGCTAAGTTTGTACACAATTTTATTATTATGGTCTATTAAATACAAATGTTTGGTTAGAAGTTGACTTTAAAATATAATCAGTTGTAGGTCAAATTAAATAGTGTTTGTATTCGACTTTAATATAAAGTTGTAGCGTATACTGCGTATATAACTTCTTCCACTTTAATGGAACTTTAATGATAGTGACAAGTTGTTTAGTTCGTCTCTATATTTTTTAGTAACGAAATGTTATATAATTTATGTAATTAGCACTTTCAAACTTGAGTCAAAAGGAAGGAATGCAATTTGCTTTTCATATTTTTTCTCACATTACTCCAAACCCAAACCAAATCTTTTACATTTGTTTCAAAGTTATGTACACCCCTAAATATAAAAATATTTCAAATTTTAAGAATGTAGCACTTAATTGTACATTTATTGTAGAGCATTTGTTTTGTGAACACATATAGCCTACTACTGACCTTCTTTCTCTTAAACCTATATTCACGTTCATTTTAACCTTGTAAAAAGTTATTGATTTACGATGAATGTAAAACCTAATCAATAGACATGACAATATTCAATAGACACGTTTTCATTTATAAATTTACAGCTAATTGGTTTACGTTTTAACTGAGCTTACCTGAAGGTTTCCCGAAATCAAACTAAATGATGTTAACGAAATATGGAGATTCAAAGCAATTGAGTAAGGTTTGGCCCTCAGTTCTTCCAAATGACTAGATCTAGTTGTCATGACTTAAGCATGTTCTTACGAAATTCATATTTGTAACGTCCAATCCAGCTGTTGTACTGAAAGAATTTATCAAATAATTTCACCTTCCTAATAGTGACAGTAGGCTACATGTGGTTATTATTTAGGTTTGTAATCATAATTATTATGTTTACCTCTTAATAATAATACAAGTGTTTTATTTGGGAGTATTTTTTGCTCGAATCTATACTAATATTATAAAGAGGTAAAGTTTGTTTGTTTGTTTGTTTGTATGTAGGGGGTAATCTCTGGCACTACTGAACCGATTGAAAAAATAGTTTTACTAATAAAAAGCTACACTATCCCTGAGTAACATAGGCTATAATAATTCATTTCGATAAAAACCTTTTTTTATTTCAATATTTATAAATTTAATCGGAAAAATTCTTAGGTTAGGACTAGAATAGTAAACCAGCACATGTATTTACATGTATTACCATAGCAACCAATTGAATAGAATAACAGATAATATATTTGCTCCAATGTTTCCATTAACAGCTGATTTCAAAATTTGAAGCAATTATTTTTGTATTTCTAGCTTTTAGGTTAGGATTTTAAAGAGTAGACCTGAGCCTTGCTGGTTCTTTTAACCGTTATTATAACTGCTTTAAAATATAAGAAATAATTTAAATTGAACATTTAACATTATTTATCATCTTAGTTTTGAGGTTATTTAATCCTACACCTTTATTATAAATAAAACATAACATATGTTTTTGAAGGTTACGTTGGGGGTTGGTCTCCCATAGTCATTTATATTTATAGAAGAATATAAACATATATAATCACAAATAAAATAAGATAAATTGTATCAAGTACACAGCACATTTCTCATGGTCGAAAGACGGTCCGAAGAGTTACCGACATTCTTTAATAAAAAAATTTACCAATAATAATAATACCTAAAATAAAATTAATAATTAAATTACTCAATTAACTGAAAACTATATTGTCTTGCAGTATTTGCTCAGAGAAATCCAGTTTACCTGTTGTAATATATTATAATAAAGACAAATATTGTAAATATAATTTTTGTATAATAGAGTAGCAAATTTAAAAAAAACACTTTCTAATCAATTATAAGTACCAGGAGACCGAGCTAAAGCTCGATTATAAGCAGGGCTATGATTTCAATAATAAATATTGGATTATTGAGTTTTGAGGTCAGGCCTATAACATTAAACAACTAAATAAAGGGTATATACAACATTAGGCTTACCTGTAATAAAAATACAGTTTAAAGGATTAACCACAATCTCAACGCTATGCCTCAGAAATAAGTCAGGCCTAAATTAAAGTATTATTTCAATATCGATTTATTCCTAGGGCCTAGTTCGCTCACGTCAATAACTACTATTATTGCAAATTTCCGTGAACATCGTTTAGGTTAGGCCTATAACATTAAACATCTAAATAAAGGGTATGTTTATTATGTATTCGTTGCCATGGTAACTATAAATAGATACAACATTAGGCTTACCTCTAATAAAATATACAGTTTAAAAGAAAGCAGATGATTATTGAAATGACATTGAAAACATTTGCATCAGCTGTGCTTTGTATTGTTTAAAATGGACAAATTTCACTTTTTAATTTAATAAAAAGACGTAGAAAACGAATTTTCCCAGACTGGTGACCATTTCCAATCGATTTCTCGTGGCCAAAAGCCTAATATAAAATCAAAAAATCAAAAATCCTTAGACGGAGATTCCAGATCCATTTAGCAGACAAACAATTATCTCTCGCTTTAGAAGATAAGATAATGAGTATATTTCTTGTTGTTTTTATGTTCATTAGATGCTGCAGTTTTTCAAAAAGTATATAAAAACACGCTTGTATTCAAATGAAAGTTTGTGTCCAAATTTCAAAGCAATCGGTGAAGAAATTTCGGATATTATCGATTTTGAACAAACACACATTTACATTTTTATTTATATAGATTTTGAAATAGCATATTTTCAAAAGTATTTTGGAACTAAAACCATTACTACCACCATTGTCTTTGAATAAGTGTCTTTGTTATATAGACGACGTGATGGTGTACACCAACCAGTTTAATCCGATTAGCGCTATGATTTATGTTTTGTGTACTTTTTGTTATTAATGTGTTTGTGTTTTTTTGAATATATGACGACCTGAAGAGTGATTAATATAACACTTGAAAATGAGATATCAGTCTCGAAACGAGTCTTAAGTAAGACAACACAACAAAGTCACATGACGAACTAATAACCAGGTAACATACTTATAGTAATTTCCTGTATTTATTAAATTTTATGAAGTGACTTGGATACCAAAAATTATGAAACTAAAATTTGAATAAGTACTTAAAAGGGTTGCTATTAATTGAACTTGGAGGGGAGCAGATGAGCCTGTTGGCCTTGCTTCCTTATCTAATTGGCTAGTCCTCTGTAGCCACTCAATGGTTCTACTGCTTCCGTTGCAGCCGGAACCTATCGTGTTGTACAAAAGATTTTACTACAGATCTTGGAATAAATACTAAATATGATTTATATATCAAACGTGCGTCCTATCATAATATGTCTTATTAAATTATTGAATGAACAAAAGCAAAATAATCTGTCTTGAGATATAATTAAGGCATATTGTTTTCAAGTCATATAAATTTGTTAAAAACATATGTTACCAGGAATGGAGCCAAATATGGAATACTTCTGTATTCCGGAACTGGGAGTTTTCTTAGGGATATTTTAGCTTCAGAATGAATCAGTTGTTAGAACTGGACATTTGTATTTTGTTTACAGCAGTTGGTTTGTAACTTTGTTGTGTTGAGTTATTTTTATACATTTTTTGGGTACATTTGACTTTTTATAAGACGAACTATTTTTATTTTACTGTGACAAATTAATTATGTCTTCCAAACGTTATTTAAGTTATCTTGTGAAAAAAGTAGATAAGTTAGTCATTCATATAATACATTTTACTTAACTTTATCACTGTACACAACTAGTAGTCAACTAAAATCAAGTTGGCGACGTTCTAAATTTAGAACATATGTACTCCATACTTGGTGAGCAACATATTTGAAGTACATAGTACTTTGTAGGCCTATTGTTCTCAAGTTGATATTAGGTGTAAAGTATAAAAATAAATCCAAACAGTTTTTGTTTTGCTTTATTGTATACATTTGTATAAGAATATAGCCTACTAATCTGCATCTTAACATTGTATACAAATACATAGTAGGTCTACCAAATATAGAATATGCATAAGACAGTAACACAAAAAATGTATTAAATAAAGTGCATAGTTTGTATAATATTGTATGATGCAAAAAGATGCTGAATTTTTTTAATGTCTTTGGTAACTCCAAAAACTATGAATTTAAATCACTTTCGATTCTATTTACTTACATAAAATACATAAATTAAATATTAAAAAAATGGTTTTCCATATTAAGCACCCTTCCTCTGATGCGATGGTTCCATGCAATCCTGTCAACAACAATCAAACCAAAATATTTAGTCTGATTGTGCTGACAAATCACACCACATACGTGAACAGCTATCGCAATACAAATTATTCTGCATATATCTGATCGTAAATCTGAAATACCCTAAACTCATTAACTTTATTTAAAACTTAAACATTTATGAATGTATTAAAAGTATTTAAATAAATTGCAGTTTATGCTTTATAACGAATATTACGGAAAACAATAATATGCAAAATCGGTTTAAGTGTCTACAGCTCAAAAAACAACTATATAGTAAAAAACAAACTAAAATACGGAAATTGTTAACTTATAGTGAACAATATTTAATTACTCCAACATATTTACTTTTCTCAGTCATATTACATATTCTCAACTGTAGGGCAAACGTAATACTTATATTTTAAACGTGTTCATACAAACATGTATTTAGCTTGGTTAAATATATATTCCATTACTCCAGTAAGTTATTGCTTTACAATACTCGGAACCTACTTTCAGTAAAGTAAACGAAGTGATTCAACTTCCACGGTAACAAATTTTAATATTTATTTTATTTCTCGTAATTTAATTTAATATGCTCGCCTACAAGGTAAACGTAGCCGTGAAATAAACTATTGAAATATGTAAACTTTACATTTAATTTGTTACATATTGTGAACAAAATGTGACATATTAAATCTTTTATTATGAATCAATCTTTGTTTATTTGTTATTTTTTCACAAGAGGGCGGATTTAAATAAAACTGGTTTTATAAATAGTTCATTATTGTTTTAAAGTGTAGGCCTATGATTATATATTCTGTTGGAACTTAAGCGGACAAAACTATTTTTAAAACAAAAAAGGTTTTCAGAGTAAGCCTGTAAAAAAAACTACAAAGTCCTACATCACAAAAAATGCTAACAGAAATTAACATTATCCATTCACTATACTAGGAGAGACCCCTGCGTGCTCCGCACGCCAAGCCCCGAAGGAACCTTCTAAAAACATATGTTACGTTTTATTTATAATAAAGGTGTAGGATTAATAATAACCTCAAAACTAAGATTGTAAATCATGTTAAATGTTCAAATCTAATTATTTCGTGTATTGTATAACAACAATAATTATAATAAAGGTTAAAAGAACCAGTAAGGCTCAGGTGTACACTTAATCAAAAACCTAACCAAAAACTTACTCACTATCAATAATTACCGTAAATTATCAATAAATAGGTCTACTATAAATTTGTCTTATTTATTTTTAATTAAGATGTAACTTAGTTTTTTCTTCTTATTTTTATATTCCTTAACGCAAGTTTTTATTGGTTTGTGTGCGTTGAAACATTGTGTTGGTTCAGTATAGGCCTAACTTAAAATATTATTTTGTACTAAAAGCTGGACATTCGAATCAACTGTATTATCTGTTTTTTAAAAATCATTATTTATTTACTTCCACGAAAGCAGCTGGATTAGTTTGTTTCTTAATATAAACAGCTGTTTCGTATAGAAATGTTTTTATAACCTCCTGAATACTAACAACATCATTATTTACATCCATGAAAGCAGCTGGATTAGTTTGTTCCTTATTATAAACAGCTGTTTTGTATAGAAATGGTTTTTAAATTCGTACCATGTTAATCTTGAGGGAAAAACCTGACCTTTGAGATTAGCTCACGCCAATAAGGATAAGAATTTTTGACATCTAAAACCTTATTGCAAAACTTCGAAATGACACGAATATTTTGACAACTCAAACATTAAATTTGGTCCAGAAATAACGGAGAAGTTGTGTTCACAAAAAACTTCTTCACGTATTATATATAAGGATTCTTGTTACTCATTAACACAACTTGTTTATTGTCGAACTGAAATGCATGTCACGTCATAATACACAATGTACTGAAACTACTCTTAAATTAACAAGATAAACATCTCAATCTACCTTGTCAGACATTTTGTTCATTGTCTCTTTTTGTTTTTCATTGTAACTGTTTTTGACAGTTTTACTTTTTAACTACTGTTTCGTATCTTTCGATGGACAATAAACAATCTGAAGCTTTGATCCTAAATGTACGTAATTGTAAAGAACATTTTTGTTCCATTGCACCTCTTCTCTTTGTGAATCAAAAAGGAAGTGCTTGGACTCTGAAGTTAAAATGTATTGTAATAAATGGTCTATCAGGAAACATTGTTATTAACGTCAGAGTCAACAATAATGGATAAAAACATTCTGTAAAGCGTTTTATGAAGACGCTTGTTTAAAAGTAATAATAAACTAAGAGAGAGTCTTGCGTGCCATACCGCAACTGCGAGGTTTTATTCATAATTGTAAATATAAGATAGTAAATAATCTAATTTGAACTACTTACGTCTGTTCTCCGTTTATAACGTGTTTTCTTTACACTACGGCCGTTTCGGCTATTTATTCAGCCATGTTCACGTGTTGGTAGGCCCCTATCTGTAACGTTATTGTACTTCGTCATTTAAAAAACACATTTAAAATCACAATTTACAAATACTGACATTTAACATTTAAAAACATTAAAACAATTTTTATTTAAATTAAAAGACCGTTCACAACACTGTTTTTTATATACGTTCACTTAATCGCATTCACTCAGCCCCACCCGTGAATAGTCGCATGCGATTAAGTGAACGTATATAAAAACAGTGTTGTGAACGGTCTTTTAATTTAAACAAAAAAATGTTAAATGTTTTTTAAATGTTTAAATGTTACTGACATTTAACATTTAAAAACACTTACATTAGTTCATTATCAGCCGCACCCGTGAATAGTCGCATGCGATTAAGTGAACGTATATAAAAAATCGCCACGCGATTTGGTAATTACATGGACATCCCACGCAGATTGTCAGGCGATATGATGGTCCTGAGCGATGGGATTGGCGTGTGTACGGGACCAAGCGAGCATCTCAGTCGACCTCTGAGCTCCAGCACATGCGCAGAACTGTTCAAACCACTGCTTATATCCATATAATTTTCATGTAGCGTCTTGATGATAGCCTCACATGTTTCAGGAATGATGTGACCTAAGCTCTGAGGTGAAATTTCTGTTGAATGTTTCAGATCTTCAAATGATCTGCCTGTTGCCAAAAAATGCAACGTAGCGGTGAGTTGTTCATCAGCACTAATTGATTCAGTCGTACAAGTGTTCTGGTTCTTTATGAACAGTTTTGCTACAGTCTAAAGATAACGAAAATTGCTATCAGTCATTCTTAAGTAATTCTTGAAGTCATCCGGATACCCATTTTTCAACTAGTTTATTAGAGACATATGACTGAATTTTACACGTTTCAAAAACCATTCTTTACGCCAAAAACGTTTGAGTCTTCTTTTTCTTAAAGTTTACACTTATGCAGTTTATTAAAATAACAATCGCAGCCGCTACCTCCCATTCGTCAGCCATGTTTTCAGCACAAACACTAGCTCACGACTAAAGAATAAGATTGCCCTTGAGATCGCTTGAGAGATTGCGATCTGGTCGCCCAGTAATCGTTTTGCCGATCGCTCAGCGGCCTGATCGCCGCATGTATGGCTCGCTTAGATCATTTTATTAAGTTTACGTGTATTAGAAGTACAAACTATTTTAAAATCATGTTTTATTCCTAATATTAAAAACATAGGCTGTATTAAGCTTTTATTTTATAAATATGTAAACACAAAAACAGTATATATTATACTAGGGGCTACGCTCTGCTCGCTTAGCTCACCAACCCCCGCGGCAACTAGCGACGAAGCAAATGTAAACAGATTATAAAATTATTATAATGGTATGATAAACGGGTATGATGGTGGGAGTGCGGAATCCTAGATGACGCATACGCAGTAGGGCCTGGTTTTTGTGTGAACAACAGGATATCCTTATATATTATTTCTCAAACTTGTTTTTTTGTCGCTAAGCGATAACTCCCTTAATTCTTCATCCAAATTATTTATTCTAGCATCATTTCAAAGCTTATTTTCCCGGCTTTTGACGCAAAATAGACAAACAGCTTAAAATTCATGTATTTATTAGAAAAATTGATTTAAAAAAGTTGTATATTATACTTCATATGGTTCCCAATGAAAGGGGCCATCTATTAACAATCTGTTTAACTAACATGACAGCTGTTAGTTAGACAGTTCATAATGGTTCCTACAGTGACTAGATAGAGACAGTGTGGCCATATGAAAGTGGCCGCCATGTTTTTCCTAAAATTAATGTCATCTGCTCAGAATTATAATGTAAAAATTAGTGTTATATCTCTTTGTAATTATAAGAGAAATTACCTCTTTGTTTTTTTTTATAAAGTGGAAAACAAGCGATTTAATTGTTACAGTTTGATATTTATATTGAAATTAAATAATAAAAACCGTGTTTCTTCTTAAAAAGTGTATTCTGTATTTTTCGTGCAAAAATTTTAACAAAAATTATAGAAACAGATAAGAATTTAGGAAAAACATGGCTGCCGGCCAATAGGAAACAAGACCTCACTTGGCCACACTGTATCTATCTAGTCACTGTAATGGTTCCTAATGAAAGGCGACATCTATTAACAATCAGTTTAACTAACATGGCAGCTGTTATTTAGGTATTTTACATTCTATAACTTATGCAAGTACAGGTGAAATATATCACGCAAACCAATCAGACTAAGTTAACGTAAAGCGTTATAAATTGTTATCAAATTAAACCAACGTAAATAAATAAATGTAATTTACTTAATTAAATAGGTAAAAATCTAGGACGTCGTGACGAGAAGTTTTGGAAAATCTCTTCGTATTATCAATGACTATATGCTTATATAGTCAATGGTATTATGAAAGAACACCACAACAACAAAACAACAACAGTTTTGTCAATGGTATTATGAAACTGACTGTAAAAACAACAAAAATATCCGCGGAAAATAAAAATTATAGACAATACGAGAAAAATAAGAGTCGAAAATATAGAGGTTAACTTCAGTATTTCTTGATATTTTAACACTAAATAAAAGAAATAAATCACTTAGTACACCAAACAATATAAGCAATAACTTCGCTAAACAAAATTAATGGAAGAAATCACGAAAATATATGTGAATTTGCAAAATAACTTTCCAAGGCTTTTAGTTTTAAAATAATAACAATTACAGTATCCTTATTAAATTACATTGAATACCAGTAAAAAGGCAAAAACGATCATTTCTTATTTGTCAACGTTGTCACGTTGAACATATATAATTGTAAAAGATTACGTCACAGTAATCGCGGCATTTTATTGGTAGCGAATATAAGCTGTGCTTCTGGTGGCATTTTCCTAGTGAAACATTACGTCATACTAATTGCGACGTTTTATTGGTCGCAAATATAGGGAGCGCTTTTATACAACCAATATATAATAAATGTTTTTAATTTCTAAACTACAACGGGCTGAGCCGTTGTAGGGGCTTGAAACATCGAAATTTGTAAGTTATTATAAAATTCGACTTTTTCAATGCTGGGCATCGGTTTCTGGACGTATGTAGTGCAAAGTAGAACAAGATCAAGCGAGACAGCGGTTGTCTACCAGGATGAAAGACCAATTTTCTTAACACACAAATTATGTACAATTTATACTTCAATCTAATATTAATCTTCTTATCAGGCGTGGCAGACAGAACAATTTTTAATTAATAATTTCTTTTATTAATTAAACTCAACCTTTATTTCAATTTTATTAAATTTTTTAATTACTATATTTTAGTTATTATTATCTTGAATTTATATTAATTTACAGAATTTAATTTAATTTATTTATAATTTTACCAGAATCAAATCTAACCAACTCAAACCAGTACTTTTAATAAATTTAATTGAATTTACTCAGGCAAATTATTTTATGGGGAATAACGTATATCCGTTATTACAGACCTTATTGTTGAAGCTAGCCGACTTTTGATGTACCGGGTGTTCCTGGGAGATAGGTGTCCGCGGTATGTCGCTCGTACTGCGCTGGTTTTGTTGAAATCAGCTGAGGGTGAACTGCAAGTTGCTGGCTTCTGTAGTCGTGATGTCCACATATAGTTGTTGGCTGGTGAGCAGAATTTACAGATGAACTGGTAGAATGAATCTTGAAGAATCTGGTAGAGTTAAAGTTGATCCTTCTTCCTGAGTTGCGTGTTCTTGTAGGATTCTTGACGTAAGTCGCTCATATCCTGAAGACTATACTAATAGTTATTCCAAGTTACCAAATAGAGTTAATTTTGCGCTAACTCATTTGAATAGGCCGTATCCTTGGTGCTGCGAAGTATACTTTACACATGTATCTTCTCACGATGAATTAATTTAGGTTTTACGTAGTAAAAAATCTTGAATGCAATTTCCTACTACTAAGAACTCTTTGGCATAGTACTTAGCAATTACTTGAATAAAATCGTAAGTCATACGTCATGTAGACATCGTAATCAAGCAATTAATGATCGCTGGACCGGGTTTCACCCTTTTTACCCGTCCTGACGTCACTCCTAGTACACCCCTTCCCTTCTCTTGGATTGTACCAGATTTTAATTTAGGCGTTTGTCACCTTTTAAAAAAAACTTTTTCTGCTAATTAATTTTTAATTGATTCATTTTTTAATTATTTTAATTTATCTTCCTTTTATTTCCATTTGTTCTTATTAAATTTCCGTTGTTTTCAGCTTCTCCCACCTATTTGCTTCTCATTCTAAATTTGCTAAGTTGGTTGATATGGTAATGAATGTAAATGCATTCAACAAACATGTGCGTTTGATCCTAATTAGCTAATCTGAGTGTAGCCCTAATTTTCACTATTTTTAAGCTTCAAAATTAAAATATTGTAAAATACTTTCTTATTTCTATGAACCGAATGTCTTCAAAGTAGTCTTTCTCTACGTTGATTCTATATCTGTCAGTCAGTCAGTCCGGCCAAACCCCTAACAAATTTAGTCCTATGCTTCCTTTTTGCTAAGCTAAAGTAAATTATTGGCAGTTTATCAACTTGTTTGTTTTAATCAAATCAAATGACTATACATTAATAAATCATGTGTCTTGTCGCATGATTGGTTTAATGTAATGTGATTGGTGTAGATTACTAATTGGTTTAATGTTAATCTAACTCAAATTAATGAATTAATAACGTTCTTTTAAACAAAAAATAAATCATTATTTTAAAATAGTATTAATAGCACTTATATGGATCAAATCTTTCATTTAAAACAAAAATCACTGATTTCGCTTGAGTAAAAGCTGCTGACCGATTGTCTGCAGAAAACAAAATTTTACGAATATTTACCAGTACCAAATATGAAAGAAGGGCATTTTAAGAGCGTGTTATTTAGGGAAGCTGTAAGTTAATTGACTAAATGCTTAATGAAGTACCTCAACATAAATACCATTAGTGCCAAAAACAATTAGGCTTTTGAGACTGTAAAATGTTTTAGCAAATTCTTTTAAATACACATTAAACTAATTCAATATCATTAAATAATAACCAATCTTAATCAAATATTTGGTAAAATTGGGTTATGGGTCACATTAACATTAAACTAATTTCATGTAGGCCTATTAACCTAAACGCATAAACCAAAAATACTTGACTAATGACCGAGACCCGTTCGTCAAAAAACTATATTTGTTTACTTACGTGATCAGGAAATCTTAGGCTGATACCAACACAAACGTATATTATGTATCACAAGCTACGTACTTCAACAAACCGACACATACAGCAAACACACAGTTTGATTCGAGCGCGTAAACTGGTCAACACTATTAGTTTTAGTTATATAACAAGCTTTGGCTTCAAGGCTTGTTTTTGTCCTTTTTTGGAAATTGTTCGGCAGCATTTCTAATCCAGTTGATCTTTGACCTCCAAAATGAGGTATCGCCTAAACCACTTTACAATTAATTTAAATAGTAGTGGAGCTTCTGCTTTGACCCTATTCCAAGAGAAGCACATAACAAAAACAAAACTAAATCTGGTTCACTGATTTTGTAATTAATCATTAATCATAATGTAATTAAGTTGGCCTAATATACACAAAATTATAATGTTTGCCACTAACTTTCTTAGCATTGTTTATAATAAGACGTTAAAGAATAATATTCTACATAATAATATAAAGAATAAATAATTAACATACATTATAACAATAAATATAGGATGCAATACCAAATGTATTAAATATTGGTAGAATTGCCGTTACTTTTACTAGTTTGAAAGATAAAATTAATACTATAAAATTGAATGTGCTGATGTACAAAAGTAACACAAAAAACGAAAATTTCTTTGCGTTTGGCTAAAATAGACTTATTTCCTTTTTTATTTATTGTTAGAAAACCAACCAAAAACGTAGACTACCGGTATACATTTACATAAAAAAAATGTATAAAGAAGTTGTTTGTCATTACTTTTAAGAATAATTATGATTAACTATTTTAATGTGATTTGGAATCATTTGTATTTTTCAAAATTTATAATAGGCTTATGTTAATGTTCACCTGTTAGTGCATGGTTTACATATGATAAAGTAATATGCATTAAAATACGTTTAAACTATGAATTCTTTCTGAATTACATGTCCGATCTATCCTTGTATCAAGGATAAAATATAAGTACTGTATGACCTAATTACACAAAAATAAACAAAACTTTGTAGATTAAATTTTAAGCCTACTGAAATTGCAGACAACTCACGATAACATTAATTAATAATACCTTGAATAGTATAGATGTTGGAAAGAAAATGTTTTTATCAATCAATCCTCTCAGTTCTGAACTAATAACTTTATTATTACAACACAATTTTGTCGCCTATCTGACTCAACTATCAAAACCAAGGAGAAAGTAGTGCAATCTGTCATTTTTACTTCCAACTAGTTTTGACAAATATATAGTACTAGTAGAAGGCAGAATTTAAAATTACTCTAATTTGCACTGTAATTAATTATTAGCTATTTAAATTTTTTGTTGTGGATTTTAAACTGGACTCAATTAGCAAATCCATTTAAATGATTTCACAAAAATCGTAAGACTATTCAAGAGGTTTACATTACACAATAAGAGATCTTAAGACAGTTAACTTGAATCTAAAATACAAAAATGTATATTAAATTACAAACTTTAAACAGAAAACTAGTTTTGCAGAAAAGTCATAAACTTTTTTATCATGTAGATTTAATGCATTAACTCAGATAAGAAGAAAAGGGTAAACTACATGAGTGAATGAGAAGAGTAAAATTACCATTACAAAAATACTGTATTATGATCGGACAAAACTTAATGTAATTGGTTGCTTCTTCTTCCTTTGTTTCACTTTACGAGCTGTTTACGCTTGTATACAATCACACCTGTCCTTAGCTTTACTTCGAAATTATTTAATTATCGTACACATGTAAACTTGAGTGACATGTGAAAATGATTTTGCTGTGTTCTCCAAACCCAGATTGTTTTAACTCAAAAGGGATTTTGTAGTGGCCATATTGATTTCGCAGTATTGAAATAACAATCCACATTTTAATGTTCTACTTTTTATGTAACTAAATTAAATAAATAGGATTAATAGTTTAAAAAGCTAAAAAAATACGCTTTAAAAGCAAACCGAACTAAAAATTTGAAAATAATTGTAAACAAAATAGTGTGGTGCTTTTCATCAAATGTTACAAATATTTCAATGGTAGATATTTATAAAAAAAGTAGAGTTATTATAAAAATATAGTATAACGCACCCACGCTTTTTTTACAATTATTTTCAAATTTTTATTTCGGTTTGCTTTTAAAGCGTATTTTTTAGTCTTTTAAACAATTATTTATTTTCTTATTTTTTAGTCTTTGGACCATGATCAGTGCTCATTTACTACACCCAACAAAATTAATGAGCTCCCGAAGTTGCTGCATATCGTCGTGAATGTATCTAAAGTTTTTAATGATACCCGAAAACTTGTTCTGGGGACCATGATCAGTGCTCACTTACTACACCCAGCAAAGAATAAAACTATTTCATTAATCATAAAATCCACCGATAAAAGCAATTTAAGAAAGTTTTGGTTTAGTAAGTAGAGAATTTTATCTCTCTGAAAAAATGTGTTACGTAAACGTTTGGCCTATTTGTTCATAGTCCAGGTTTGAGAGATACAAAACCATGCATGTCATGGTAAACAAAAACCTAACGCATCATAGGTCTCAATATATACCAAGTTACCAATCCAGTAAGTTTAATATTTTATTTTCGTTTAGTTTTAGTCGACTCAGATGTACGAATTGGAATGGAATTGAAATACTAACTAACTAGATTATGGAACTGTGTGGCCAGATTGTACCTCATGCCTCTTCTATCACAAACAATTTGTCTGAACGAAAATTAGGTTTGTGTTATTCAAACCTTTAACACATTAAAAACCATCAATCAATAACAACCTTTAAAGTTTTAACAATTTAAAACCAGCCACAAAAAAGGGCGTTAAATCGAAACAGGATGCAAGAACCTGTCTCCAGTTAAGGTGAATCATGACACGATATGCTGGTTAAACAAATCACTTCTACCACTAGATAGAGCTAAAAGGATAGACAGTAATTTAAACCGAAGATAAAATGGGCGTCAAATAAATTTTATCTACGACCTTTTCCTCTGCGCGATTGTGTTTTGTACCGGTCGTGAAATTCATCATGCACCGGTCCTTACGAGTTATGAACGATATTTCTCATTATGATGCAAAAAAAAAACAATATGCGTACCGTAAGCAAAATAAAAACTAGTAGCCTAATTTTCTCTTATAAACTTTTAATTACAATTTTAACTTATCACAAACAAAATCATCTCAACAAAACGAAGAATATGTCTGAATTGATTAGTTTTCAATAACTTCGTATCTAGTAAGTTAGAAACACTTGCAGCAGTCATTTTCAAACACGTAAATTCAACAGTCAAATTTGGCTTTTTGTTTTGACAATACATTCTATTGTTAACCATTTCAAACTAGCTGATTTCCAAATCACGAATACATTGTAAAGAAACATTCGTGCTCCTGATTGACAAACACGAAACTAAATTAGAGACATGAGAAATCACCCGATTGTTTTCCCATGCTCTAAATTGTAAAACGATCACTTTCTGTTAAAGAAAATAACTACTTTCGTTGAATAGTGATAAAAATAAATTGTCTAAAATCATACCTTTCTGGATATTCTATGATGAGAATTGTGAAAAGTAAAACAATGCGTAAATATTCCTATGGGTTCCACTTCCTACATTTGGAGTTAAATATTATTACATCTGTTTTATCAGCCCGACATTAGACAAAATTTATGTAAATACTATTCTAAAATAGTATATTACTAAAGATTCAATATTTCACATTAATTTTAATTAAATTATATTGTTAAAATATATTATTATAACATCAACACATCATTAATTACTTTAATCAGGAATAATTGAAAGTAAAACGTTGTCCACCATAGTTTACACTACAATTATTTCTATACAAGATTTATATCTAAGGGAACTAATACGTGCTAAGTTTGTACACAATTTTATTATTATGGTCTATTAAATACAAATGTTTGGTTAGAAGTTGACTTTAAAATATAATCAGTTGTAGGTCAAATTAAATAGTGTTTGTATTCGACTTTAATATAAAGTTGTAGCGTATACTGCGTATATAACTTCTTCCACTTTAATGGAACTTTAATGATAGTGACAAGTTGTTTAGTTCGTCTCTATATTTTTTAGTAACGAAATGTTATATAATTTATGTAATTAGCACTTTCAAACTTGAGTCAAAAGGAAGGAATGCAATTTGCTTTTCATATTTTTTCTCACATTACTCCAAACCCAAACCAAATCTTTTACATTTGTTTCAAAGTTATGTACACCCCTAAATATAAAAATATTTCAAATTTTAAGAATGTAGCACTTAATTGTACATTTATTGTAGAGCATTTGTTTTGTGAACACATATAGCCTACTACTGACCTTCTTTCTCTTAAACCTATATTCACGTTCATTTTAACCTTGTAAAAAGTTATTGATTTACGATGAATGTAAAACCTAATCAATAGACATGACAATATTCAATAGACACGTTTTCATTTATAAATTTACAGCTAATTGGTTTACGTTTTAACTGAGCTTACCTGAAGGTTTCCCGAAATCAAACTAAATGATGTTAACGAAATATGGAGATTCAAAGCAATTGAGTAAGGTTTGGCCCTCAGTTCTTCCAAATGACTAGATCTAGTTGTCATGACTTAAGCATGTTCTTACGAAATTCATATTTGTAACGTCCAATCCAGCTGTTGTACTGAAAGAATTTATCAAATAATTTCACCTTCCTAATAGTGACAGTAGGCTACATGTGGTTATTATTTAGGTTTGTAATCATAATTATTATGTTTACCTCTTAATAATAATACAAGTGTTTTATTTGGGAGTATTTTTTGCTCGAATCTATACTAATATTATAAAGAGGTAAAGTTTGTTTGTTTGTTTGTTTGTATGTAGGGGGTAATCTCTGGCACTACTGAACCGATTGAAAAAATAGTTTTACTAATAAAAAGCTACACTATCCCTGAGTAACATAGGCTATAATAATTCATTTCGATAAAAACCTTTTTTTATTTCAATATTTATAAATTTAATCGGAAAAATTCTTAGGTTAGGACTAGAATAGTAAACCAGCACATGTATTTACATGTATTACCATAGCAACCAATTGAATAGAATAACAGATAATATATTTGCTCCAATGTTTCCATTAACAGCTGATTTCAAAATTTGAAGCAATTATTTTTGTATTTCTAGCTTTTAGGTTAGGATTTTAAAGAGTAGACCTGAGCCTTGCTGGTTCTTTTAACCGTTATTATAACTGCTTTAAAATATAAGAAATAATTTAAATTGAACATTTAACATTATTTATCATCTTAGTTTTGAGGTTATTTAATCCTACACCTTTATTATAAATAAAACATAACATATGTTTTTGAAGGTTACGTTGGGGGTTGGTCTCCCATAGTCATTTATATTTATAGAAGAATATAAACATATATAATCACAAATAAAATAAGATAAATTGTATCAAGTACACAGCACATTTCTCATGGTCGAAAGACGGTCCGAAGAGTTACCGACATTCTTTAATAAAAAAATTTACCAATAATAATAATACCTAAAATAAAATTAATAATTAAATTACTCAATTAACTGAAAACTATATTGTCTTGCAGTATTTGCTCAGAGAAATCCAGTTTACCTGTTGTAATATATTATAATAAAGACAAATATTGTAAATATAATTTTTGTATAATAGAGTAGCAAATTTAAAAAAAACACTTTCTAATCAATTATAAGTACCAGGAGACCGAGCTAAAGCTCGATTATAAGCAGGGCTATGATTTCAATAATAAATATTGGATTATTGAGTTTTGAGGTCAGGCCTATAACATTAAACAACTAAATAAAGGGTATATACAACATTAGGCTTACCTGTAATA
>JAGFPH010012975.1:9858-28050 GCA_018207615.1 Philaenus spumarius | reverse complement strand
TTTTTTAACTGTAGAAGTATGATAAAAAACATATTTTACACATGGGAAATATTTTTAATTTGCTACGATTATACCATTCTATCAAAACCTAAACTTTGAATATTTAATTTTCTAAAACAAAGTAAATATTGCCCACAAAAGACAACATTTACCAACATTTTTCGATAAATCGCCTAATAAATGTTATGATAAATCGATAAATGTCACTGTAACTAACTAGTTTGGATCTTGAATCACTGTAAGACTGTTGTTATATTTAAACAAGAATTACTTGTTAATTAGCACGTAAAACAAATTATTTTAGAGATGTCCGATCAGTCAGACACTGGCTCTTTTGCCTAAACCACCAACATCCCGATGTATCAGACGTTGGCCGTTAAATCAGTAGCCTATATAAAAATTATTTTCCGCAAAAATGTAGGTATAAATATAATAAAGGCAGTTGGGTATCTTATAGCAAAAACTATATGTCATTCCCAGACTTTCATTGTCTATAAATCCAGTAAATTTTTAACTATATTCATACACTAACAATAGGTAAGATGAGCCTAAATTTTTTAGGTTGCAATATGAGATATTTATTTAAAAAATACCCTAGGCCTACTAACTTACTCTACTGAATAAGTTAGGAAAATGATTTTTTTTTTAATAATAGTTTAAGTTACAGTCTTTTAAACATTAACTTAAACCTTACCTAGTCTATACTAATATTATAAAGAGGTAAAGTTTGTTTGTTTGTATGTTTGTTTGTTTGTTTGTATGTAGGGGGTAATCTCTGGCACTACTGAACCGATTGAAAAAATAGATTTACTAATAAAAAGCTACACTATCCCTGAGTAACATAGGCTATAACTCATTTCGATAAAAAGCTTTTTTTATTTCAATATTTATAAATTTAATAGAAAAAATTCTTGGGTTATTCCTAGAATGATAAACCAACACATGTATTTACATTTATTACCATAGCAACCAATTGAATAAAATAACAGACAATATATTTGCTCCAATATTTCCATTAACAGCTGATTTCAAAATTTGAAGCAATTATTTTTGTATTTCTAGCTTTTAGGTTAGGATTTTAAAGAGTAGACTGAGCCTTGCTGGTTCTTTTAACCGTTATTATAACTGCTGTTATAAAATATAAGAAATAATTTAATTTGAACATTTAACATTATTTACCATCTTAGTTTTGAGGTTTTTAATCATACACCTTTATTATAAATAAAACATAACACATGTTTTTAGAAGGTTACGTTGGGGGTTGGCGTGCGGAGCACGCAGGGGTCTCCCCTAGTTCTAAATAAAGAAGTGACAGAAATTAAGAGATCATTTTGTAAAGATGCTAGCCTTGTACTTAATGATCAGGTAGAATTTTTGTCCAACTCGCCTCTATTAAACCCATTGTCAACCTTATGATCATACGTACCACACGCCCCCCCCCTTCTACTTCCTTTTTCTTTGTTGTGAGTAACTGTTCTATGTTTAACCACATTTGTTTTTCTAATATTCTTTAGTCTGTATAAGCTGCCTCGTCAATGCCATCACGGGCGAAACCTTGGTCGGCAAGATTCAAAACTAAAAACTTGTAGAAATTATAAAAAATTATGTTTGTTTTTTAATTGAAGTGACAGTTTAGTGGCTCTTTTAAAAAATTGCTATGACATTCTGAGTATGGCATTTTTAAAAGGATATATTTTGGAAACTAAAGACATAATTATGCCTATCACTCGACCAACCAGAAAACAACATAGGCTAGAGGAAATAATGTTGTCGTCACCTTTCTTGAGAATAGAGGTAGTCACTTGACTCCAATTAAAAAATATAGATATATGACATAGCAACATGTCAAAATCTTACACATTTTTTCCAATAAGATACTTCTTATCAATGAAAATATGTTTTTAATATTGAGTCAATCTACTAAATCATTAGCATACCATAAAAAGATTTTAAAATGTTGAACAATTTTTGTTTTGAACAATAAATCATGATTTTTATTTTGAAAATACATATAACATGGCAGACTGCAGGTTTTATAAATTAACCTAAAGGTTAAACATACTAAAACATTAACCTAAAACATTCAATATACTAAAGTTAGTAGCCATAACTAAATAGTAACACCAAACCAGTACCTAGAAGAATTAAAGACGATTTTCTACAATACTAGTCTTAAGTAGGCTAATAGTCTACTATTACTGCATCAACTTCAAATTTTATGATATTTTATTTAGACAATATATTGAACAAGAACTAACTAAAAAACAAAAAATTAAATGTCGGAAATCATTACTAATGAAAAAACTTACATTCAAAGTCGTCTGGATCACTTTCTGTATCAGAGTATGCCTACTGGGTAGTGGAAGTGTCCAATTTGTCTGGTGTTTTACCGTTGTAAACCTCCCCGATAACACGAAAAACTTGTGTTCCTATAGAAATTGTTGTAACCGATCCGGATTTTCTGATAAGACACTGAAACTAATTATTGTATTTATACAAACTTCACAAAGAAACGGATTCACTGTAGAACAAGATGCCATTGCAATTAGCCTACGTATTTAAAGACGGATTGAAATCAAGATTCAAAGCTGGACTTTCAACTTTTTTATAGTGAGCTTATCTACAAGGTTTCCAATATTTAGTTATTTGTTAGTTCTTGTTCACTTATAGTCTGTTGTTTAACATATAGTCTTTAGTCACAGTATGTTTCAAAAGTGTAAACATATATAAGTTTGTGTATTTATTATTGTCTATGTAGGCTATAACGTATAAGACAAGTAGTTTTTTGTTTTTTAGTAAGTTCTTGTTCAATATACCTACTGTCTAACTATAATATCATAAAATTTTAAGTAGTCCCAGTAATAGAAGACTATTACCTTAAGTATAGTAAATAAAGAATAAATTTAACGTTGCCATCAGCTGTGCATGAGATGTTTAATAATACCATTTTAAATAGACAATTTGAAATTTATTAGTTACAGCTTGAAATCAGTTGCCTACTTTAGTTTTTATCAGTGTTTACAAATAAGCACTCAATGTTAACCTTATGTAGAAAATTACAGAATACACACCCTATCAAGATTTTTCCCGATAAGAACCTCTTTTTAGGAAAGTGATACCAACCTACATATTATAGAACAAACAGGAAACAAACTGTTTTTAGGTTGGCACTGTAGGTTACAGTAGTTGGCATATAATGTAACTTAGCCTAAAAAGTTTATTTCTGGGTAATATTACATTTACAAATTATTTAGGCGTAAATTTAATATAAGTCACCGTCTGCAAAAATACCAGCCGTGGCTGGTATTTTTGCAGATGGTGACTTTTTTACATTTTAAGGAAATAATTTTCCTAATTGTTCAGAACGCTAATTAGGCCTAAAAAGCTGTGGTTAATGCTTAATTCTATACCAGTTGTACTGTATTAATAAGCTAAATACCAACAATTGAAAAAGAGGTTGGTTTGATAGGTAGGCTACTTAAAGTATAGCCTACCGTACTTGAAGTTAGAACTGAACTTAGATTTTCTGGTTAGGCTAAATAAAAATGTAATAAAGGAATGATGCTTTTATTTGTGATTTAAAAAATACGAAATTAGGCCTAGATCTAAGGGAAGTAATACTTGCTATAAGCTACTATGACTGTGTAACAAATTTAAGACAACTAAATTTTATATATTATTAAAAACTTTTTTAAAAGATTTGTGTTTACACCTGTCTATTAAGCTAGGCAGATAAATATGATACCTATTAATAAATAAAAACTATTCATCACAATAATATTGCTCAACTTCCATAGCCCATCCCCTTAACCCTTTATCTATGAAGGGAATACAAATTTTTAATACTAAACAATACCTAGAACCTTCCTAAGAACACCCTAATTTAAAATGAATACAATCATATTTATTTATGATAACTCACAACTTACACATTTCGATTATCCAAACAATTCACAACATAAACACAACCCAAGTCTTCTATTAAATGAGGTTAACAACCTGTAGTAATGCAACCTCCTATAGCAGATATTTCAAGTCTTGTTTTAATAATAATTTTTTCCTTCAATCCAAACAAATTATCTATTATTGTTTTTGAAACAGCTAATTTATAATTGTTTAGTATTTACATAAATTAATTTAACAACATAATTTTGCATAAAACCAAAATTTAAAAATCTATTGTAATAAATTTCTACCTCTTTGCCCAATCATTTTGGCTCTGCAAATCTATCCCCTCCACAATCTGGGATAGCCTAAAGCCACGGCGTTGGCTAAGAGATTATTGCGGGACAAAAATAAACCTAACAATACAGATCTATGTAAATTATTATAATATTTAGTTCCGCTGCAATCGTCCCATAGGAATCTGCAATATATCATTTTACTTTAATGAA
This sequence comes from Philaenus spumarius, assembly GCA_018207615.1. Lineage (NCBI taxonomy): Eukaryota > Metazoa > Arthropoda > Insecta > Hemiptera > Aphrophoridae > Philaenus > Philaenus spumarius. The sequence continues at coordinate 23,656 of JAGFPH010012975.1, read as the reverse complement.
TACAAAATATTTCAACGAAACATTTTTTATTCTTTTGAAAGTAGGTAAGTATTAAGCCCTTTTTTAGTTATGCCAACATATTGATAAGTAAAGGCTTAGACACACAGAATGCGGGCTGCGGTAACGAGCAGGACGTTGCGAAAACCAAAGCTGGCTGCGATCGGCAATTAGTAGGGTGGATCCAGATCGGTAGATGTCACAGTGTCACACACACTGCGGAATAGTAATTAGTAGTAAGCATGGGAATAGTAATTAGTAAATTAAAAAAGCAGACCAGCAGTTTTTATTGGGGAACACTTTCCGGGGGCTTAGTTGAAAAATGTTTCCGCGAATGTTGAAAATATTACTTCTCAAAACATCGTTTTTATGCATTTCTGAGGTGAAATTAGGTTACTATACTTTGTCATAAATTAAAGTAAATTTATAATGCAACTTATTTGTTTATGAAAACAGCTTGAACGACAGTTGTTTTTCAACTGATTTTTAATACAAACTTACATTTGTATTCAGGACGATCTATCTATAAAGCCTAGTGCGCTCTAGACACGGACGGACGGGACAACCTCATATCCGCAATTTAGGACAGTCTGCAAGCTATACTGTGAGAGTACACATAATGAATATAATATATTCATGTCATATATTATGTCGTAGCGGAGCATATTTTCTCAATAATAAAATTCTTCGTGAGATTCCCCGGCATCGTATATACAGTCCAGCTGAAAAACATAAATCTAGTCACCGAGAAACTACTTGCCCTCAAAAGGGCCAACTCTCTTTACGAAACCAACTTCATGCAAATCAATCAACAAAACTCTTCACTTAACTTTTTGCCCCTCAAAAGGGCCAACTTCAGTCAGCGTCATACGATTTTCCCGTAAATGCCTTTTACGGGAAAACTCTCCTTAATTTTCGGAACGGCATAACATCTGTCAGGCGTTCGGCCGCCAAGGACACGTCGTATACCGCCCGGCAAACTCCAATAATCTACGTCTACTTTTTTCGGGAGTTGATACCTCGTCTTCCGAGAAAGTTACTAGCATTATTTCCCCACGAATTTCTCAAGGACCGTTCCGACAACGCACTGCAGCTGTCTGGGAAACATAAACACGTTCTCCAGCCAAGGACACTGCGACCTCACTGCGAACAGCTCCTTCACTTCTACCGTATCCCCGCCGAAGAAGACCTCGTCTTACAGAAAAGTTGTTAGGTTATCTCCCGCGAAACATCTGTCGTAATAACTCAAAAATCCCCAGTAAATTCAGTTCCCCGGTCACGTTATATATTTAGTGGCAAACGTAGAAACGATTGCCGAACAAAAACTAAATATATCATCGCTCAAACGGCCGAAACAACGACTTCAAACTTTCTCGGCGTTCATCGCACTACGTCCGAGACGGTTACCATCTCCCGCGTAACTTGTAACGAAAATATTCTAAGTCCCCACGTGAACTTAAGAACTAGCTATCGCTAACTTAAGATCTCGCCAACTCAAATCACCGTTTCACTGGTTTGGAACTCGGTAACTTCGCCGCCAGGCGATCCGATAACCAGCTCCGGCAGGTGTTACATCTTACACCTAGGTGTTACTTTTCGCTGGAGAACTGTATATATACGGGGGAAATAAGCCAAAATAATATCTGCGCTCACCGCCAGACCAAACGAACAACAGGTCCTACCTGGACTCTGCCAAGCGAACTCGTCTCTTCAACTCAACTGGAACGGATCCTACCTGGACTCCGCAGGCAAACATCTAGCGAACCTCACTCTGCAATCGACGCCAAGTAGCAAGCGAACTTCAGACCTTGGAACAACTGAGAGCGACATAAGTACGGAAGAATTCGTTGGCCGGAACAGTGCCTAGCTACGGGAGAATTGGCCGGACAAGTGCCGAGAGATGTGAAGCTAAGGGAGAGTTGCCGAGTTAGTGAGGAAATATTGCCGATCGCCAGGATAAAAGGACAAAAATATAAAATTCAATTCTAAATTAAAAATAAGTCTTGTTCTTTCGACTACTCCAACTTCACATCGCAAAACAGCATATACTAAGAAAACCGTTCGCGGAAAGAGGCTAGTCCGGCTAGAACCTCCACCATAGCTCCGGCTATGTGAAACCCGAAGCACAAACACGCTCTTCAAGCTCCACACGGTCCTTTTCAGGGCCGACTCAAAAACGTAGCAGTCTCTATGATACTAGGCATTGCAGTCGTCTTGGTGACCGGGTAGTGCTTGCACTACTTAGGGCTACTGCGTTGCAACGGGAACAGTATTCTACGCAACGAAACATCGCAACGCTACGAACTACGATAGCGCAGCGCTACGAACCGTTCACAGGCTTCACCTGCAATCAAGTGCCCTTCAGGCACACGTTTTCCAACATATTCAGCCCTTGTCAGGACCGAATTAGCGAGGTTTTACCTCACCGCCCTTCAGGCCACCTTTTGAGGCTTCACCTCGCGCCCTTCAGGCCACATTTTCGGCCCTTATCATAGACAAATTAGAAACTTTTGCCGCCACGTCTGAGCTACGTCATCATTTTATTAAATTAATTTTCACCTGAGCGGCAACATATAGAGGAGGAAGTTCTTGAGTCTGGATGGATCTTCATTATTTCCTCATACGCACCGAAATGGCTTGGCGTTGCAAAAAATTAGCATGGGCAGTTGTAGGGTTAGAACTTACCTGACTTTCCATAGTACCACCGATCTCTTCCCATACATTTTCACGTCTGACGTTATTAAAATATTCCGGATATCGCATGTTGTATAATTCCGGGTATTGTTCCACAAGCACAATCAACTTAGACACATCCATCTTCCTACTTGCTGATAAGTGCACTGCGATCAGTGAAGAACGGCGGAAGTCCCGTGTACCGCCCGCCCGGTCTGTGCGCGAAAGTGAGGATGCGTCATAGGTACGGCCGGTACGGCAGCTCGGAAATGTCCAAAAGTTCGATCACCCGGACTTTTTAACAAATGGCGGAAGGTGCCGGTCATCCGTTGCCGGCCGTTCCGCCGTAGTGGGCGCACCCACATTACATTCAATGAATGTTATTTACTTTTAAAAATTGCCGTGACCGCCGTCCGTCCATGCCGTCATAGTGCGCGTTAGGCTTAAGTCTACGTAAAATTATGAAAGTTGTGCACAACAAAAATAAAATGTAAATGTGTTTTATATAAGAACTAGTGGACCCGGCAATGCTTCGCTATTGCTTAATTTGAAACTTTGAAAGCCTGTAATTCGTATCCCGTGTAATTCAACATCCTGTAATTCGTATCCCGTGTAATTCAACATAGGCCTAATGATTGTTACACATAATTAATAAAACAACTGATTTGAATCAAAAGTTTAATACAATTTTAGGTTAGGCCTTTAAAACCTATGAAATATAATAATTCAAACATCTAATATTACAATTTAACATTATATTATTGTTACACATTATAAATAAAACAGCTTATTTGGACCAAAGCTTTAACACAATTTTAGGTTAGGCCTATTATTATAAAATCAACACACTTTTTTTGAAAGAGTTTTGAATTATCACCATAGTAACCAGAATAACACATTAATAAATACGAATCAGCTGTTTCATCTTTTATATGGCTGCTTATGGGAGGGATGAATTTTCGCATTTTCTACCCTTTAAATTCAAAATTTTGGAAAATCCTTTCTTAGTACGCCTCTACATTATTGGACGGATGTACCTTCCAAATTTCAAGTCTCTAGCTTTAATAGAATCGGCTCTGCGTTGATCATCAGTCAGGACATTGCATTTTATATAAATAGTAAATAATATAATCCCACTTACTCATATAAAATGTTATTATAATTTTCTTTTGTCTTAATATTTTGATTTAAAAGTAGTTTCTGTGGCTATCTTTTGCATTAAAATTGTAGAAAATAAATTTTTGTTCAACAATTTAACTTAATGAGTCTGTTGAATAAAAAATAAGCAAAAGCTATAACTTAAGACTTTAAGTCATTACTTAAAATCGTGTGAATAAAAATAAGCAATAGCTAGTACTAAAAGCTTTGTCTAATAATTTTAAGCTTTCACTAATTTTCCTAGCTAAAAGCTTAAAGTGAATAAATTGTAGGCTAAGGGGCATATTACACTACTATTGTTATTCGTCAAATATTTTGTCAAACTTTTATCAAAGAAAACATATTAGGACTACACGCGTCCAATTTCTTTGATCAGTTGGCTTATTAAGTACTGTACCCTACATCAATTTTGGGGGTATGTTTCAGTTTATTCTTTTATTATTGTTATTTATTAACTATTATTAAATAATTACTGTTGAAAGATCGTGATTCATACCTTAACGGGTTTGGGGTTTTTAAGATTTCAAAAACAAATCTTAAAAAATCTTGTAAATATACTTTTACAACAAAGTAAACATAATCAAAGGCTCTTTAATGTTTTACAAAAAAACATAAACATATGTTAAAAAAATAAGTTAAAACGTTACCCCACACTGTATATTCAAATGTTGATCCAAAAACGTGACCCCGACGCTCTACGACTATTTAACTCTCAGAATCGTTTTTTTCGTACTACCCAAAAACATATAAAACGTTACCCCGCACTGTATTTTCAAAACGTGACCCCGACGCGCTACAACTCATGCTAGAAATATTATTTTTTGTCCGAACAGCTGTTTTCGTGAATTTTGGTCTTGAGTTCATTATAAAAAAGGGTGTTAATTTTTTCCCAAATTTGAAACTTTTCTGGGAATTTTTTTCAAAAATGTCTTTTCATAAAAACCTAATTCGGACTATTACGAACATTTTAAAACAAAAAATAGCAAAATCGGTCCAGCCGTTCTCAAGTGATGCTTACCAACGAATAGCATTTAATTTTTATTATATAGATTAAAATGTATTATCGTGATTGCATTTTTTTCTTTTTTATTCTGTAAAAAATATTAAATACAATTTTAATGACTGCTTTTTAGTTATATGATTTAAAATGTATTACCAAGATAGCTTTTTATTTTAAATTTTAGTCAGTAAAATGTAAATTAAAATTTGTATGATTATACTTTTGTTATTATTGTAAATTGCAAATTAATGACATAAACATAATGTTTTTGAAAAGGTTAAGATATATTCTTACAATTACAAATGTTGAAATGTGTAACTTAAGTATCATTTTAAAAAACTGCAACCCCAAAAATAGTTGAATACATCTATTTTTAAATAAACGGTACCAGGAACTGGCACATACTTTATCACAAACATATTTAAATTATTAAACAGATTCACGGTGACTTGTAGGGTGGGGTAGGCGAGGTGATTTTGTATTAAAGTTGTTTTCCCATAAAAATCCATAAAATAACGGAAAAACCAACTTTTCTCAAAAACAGCTCGAACGATTTTGATTAAAATTTTACAGTACTTTAGGTCCCTAATAAACCATAAAATTTTAAACAAAATCGTTAGAGCCGTTTTTAGAAAAATGGATTTTTTCGTTATTTCAAGGGTTTTTATGGGAAAATTACCCTTAAAAATAAAAAATTCACAAAAATGAAAAAACTCCTGGAGATACCGTGGATTAGTACCTCCACACCAAATTTCATCAAAATCGGACGACTGGTCTGATAACATCCACACAGACACACAGTAGACACACAGACACACAGACACACATACAGACACACACACAGACATCACTCCGAAACCACTTTTTTAGGTTCAGGGGGACCCAAAACGGATATTTCCACCAAAAACTCAAACTCGAAAATTTTGACGAATACAATACTTTCTCCATATACTATGGTATAGGGGGAGAAAGTAAAAAATGAGGTAACTTGTACGACGAAACATACATCTTTCATGGTAGCGCGTTGTTTTTGTACTATAATGACGTCACTGGACAGGGAACGGGTCTAGGGGTTTGAGTTTGTTTACATGACTATGAGGTAACCTTTTCTATTTAGTGACCTTGGCCTCATTCGGGAAATATAAAAATAATTCGACCACGCAGCTGAACCGCTGACGTGAGTTGAACAAATTTCCAAAATTAAGTTTATAGGCCTATGTTTTAGGGTTTCAACCAACAATTTGAGAAATAGGTCTATTCACGACGCGACGGTGCTGAATAGCTGCAAAATGGTTCGCACGCCATTCTGCATATTGGGAGTATCTTCAATACACCAGGCATTGCGTGCTTCGCACGCCAACCCCGGTAGAATCCACCACATGGCTTTGAACCGGGTACTTCTATGGTATTTTAAGTTTTGGTCGATTTTGGGGCAACCAAGCGAGCTATAAGTCGCGTAAAAAGAAAATGGGCAGAATAACCTCCTACATTTGTATTTGTAGAAAGACCTCAAAAACAAATTCATTCTCGTAGGAAAAATATAAAAAAATAGTTACTTCCGGTCAAAAAACGTGCTTCCGATTGTTGGATTTTGTTGGCTAACAAACTCGTCTGAGCGACATAGATAACCAACATATGTACCAAATTTGAACCAAATCGGACTTAAAATGCGGCCGCTAGAGTGCGAACACATATATACATATATATATACTAAAGGTTGCCTCATAGTCATGTAAACAAACTCGAACCCCCTGTCCAGTGACGCCATTGTAGTACAAAAACGCCGCTACCATGGGAGATGTATGTTTCGTCGTACAAGTCAAAACCTTGATCAGTGTCTAGTTTTACTACAACTACGTCACAGACCCAACTCCGCTTTTTTTATATTTCCCGAATGAGGCAACCTTTACTATCTATCTATTGACCTTGAAGATAGGCAACGTATACCTTTGATTATGAGACCTTTAGATATTCCAGATCCAACCTTATGGGGTATACGGTGAGAGGCTGTGCCAGCGCATTCTGCGTAAAAGTAGTTGTACTAAATTTGATTAATCCCTTTTTACTTGTAGAGAACATACTACGAATGACCTTGACGGCAGTTTACATTATTTCCTGTCTAGTCTTCCAAACAAAATCCAATTTGCATGTTATACTGGAAATCATGCTAAGCTGAATGGTATTTACAAAAAACAACAAGAACAAAAAAGTCTTAAAATAACTTGTAAACCCAAAATTATCATAAAATACAGAGTGTTCCATAAGAAATTGGAAAATTGCAGCAAATTTTTTAAATTTCAAATTCATATGTTTAATGTTTTAAGTAAGTTAGTGAATTCCCCTATTTAAAGTTTGTTGTACATCTTGTAGTTTTGGAGATCCCAATGGCGGCTCAATAAAAATGTACAGACTTTCCGCCTTTTTTCAGATTTTGAGCCGAAATTTTGCATTTTGGTGAAAAATGTCAGGAGAGAAAAGTTGTACAACATAATTTCGTTATTTATTTTACAATTTTTTTATATCGCGTTCGTTTTCTCAGAAATCCAGGAATAAGAACGAGGCAAAACTGCCTTTAATGTTCACTATCACCGCAGACCACTGCCTGGCTACGTGTTGTTGCTTTGCTATGTTTATAATAGACTAGCTGAAAATCCGTGCTTCGCTATAGGGAATTTGTTTTTTGCTACGTCATTATCACTATGATTCATAATTAATTGTAATACTTTTCTCTCATTTTCTTTCATCTATTATTTCACGAAAATGAATAATTATAACATAGCTTTTGCTGAAACAATCTTTGTTTTCGATAAATTCCAAGAAAATTGTAAATAAAATCATGTTAATTAACAGTGTTTGACCTTAAAATGATTTTTATTGACATTTCCAGTAAATCTATATAACAAATTAACTATTTAACAAAATTACATAAAACAAATTTGAGTTGAGAGGAAAAAGGGACCTCAGTCAAAATTAAAAATTAATATTTTTTGGCTAAAATAGAACACTATATTGAGTTTTGAGTTATTCATATTTTTTCTAACCAAATAGATAAGTAACCTTAATTTTTTGGAATTAAAAATAAAATTAATTTGCATTATAAAACGTTTTTTTTAGATTCCCGAAAGTTGCCAAAAATGACTCGGGTACCTTTTTCTTCTCACCGATTCATTTATTATTTTTAGGGGTTGATATCACATTTTCACCTCTAGCAGTACGTAACAAAATGTAAAACTCATTTACTTTATAATAAATATATGTTTTGTAAGAAATAAATGTGCAAAATTTCAGCTTTAAGGAAAGTAAAAAAACAACATTTATTGTTTTATGGGAAGTTTCAACCCTAAAAGGCTAAATATTTTAAAAACCTATCTTAGTGCGCCTCTAGCGCCTATGAGCAATATGTGTACCAAAATTCATGTTCCTTGGCGGTATTAAATTAATATTTACAGTTATAGGGTTTGTTACTAAATGTTCACTCTTAGCAGAACGTGATTAAAATAATGTAAAACTGGTTTATTTTTTTATATGTATCTTGTAAGAAATAAATGAAAAAATTTCAGCTTTCTAGCTTTAAGCAAAGTATACAAATTTATATTTATTGTTTAAAGGGTTGTTACTACATTCCACCCCTTAACAGAACTTAATAAAATTTGAAACTGGTTTATTTATCAGTGTGTTGTGTATATTGTAAGAAATATTTACAAAATTTCAGCTCTCTAGCTTTAAAGAAAGTATAAAAATTTATATTTATTGTGTTTAGGGGTTGTATTACATTTTCACCCCTAGTAGCACGTAACGGAACGTAAAACTGGTTTACTTTTTATATGTATCGTGTAAGAAATAAATGTACAAAATTTTAGTTTTCTAGCTTTAAGGAAATTATAACAAACAATACTTTTTAGGGGATGTTTCAACCCTTAAATTTCAAATATTATAAAATTCTTTCTTAGTGCGCCTCTAGCTTCTATGAGCAATATGCGTCCCATATTTCACGTTCCTAGGAGGTAGGACGTTTGAGATATATAACAAAAAGTGTTTATTGTTTCAACCCTTACAGGCCAATTATTTAAAAATTCTTTCTTTATTCGCCTCTTGCTCCTGTGGCAAATACATGTACCAAATTTCACATTCCTAGCAGGTAAGGTTTTTGAGATATATAACAAACAACATTTATTGTTTTAGGGGTTGTTTCAACCCTTATAGGCCAATTATTTAAAAATTCTTTGTTAGTTCGCCTCTTGCTCCTGTGGCAAATACATGTACCAAATTTCACATTCCTAGCAGGTAAGGTTTTTGAGATATATAACAAACAATATTTATTGTTTTAGTGGTTGTTTCAACCCTTACAGGCCAAATATTTTAAAATCCGTTTTTATTGTGTCTCTAGTGCCAATGAGCAATATTTGTACCAAATTTCACGTTCCTAGGAGGTAAGGTTTTTGAGATATATAACAAACAATATTTATTGATTTAGGGGTTGTTACAACCCTTACAGGCAAAATATTTTTAAATCCGTTCTTCGTGTGCCTCTAGTGCCTATGAGCAATATTTGTACCAAATTTAAAGTTCCTAGGTGGTATGGTTTTTGAGAAACTGTGATCAGTCAAAACTACCCCTAAAACCCCAAAACTACCCCTAAAAATTTGAATATCAAAATTAAATTTCTTTAGTTTTCCTATTTACATCACAAAGTATACACAAGCCAAATTTCATCTTCCTAGTTTCATGGGAAGTGGGAGAATTAGTGATGATGAGTGAGTGAGGGCTTTGCCTTTTATATGTATAGATTACTTATGTAAGCTTAATAAGTGTGGTTTAATTTACATGAATATTTCAGAATTTCAGACTAGTTCAACTATATTAACTAAAGTAAATTAGTCAGCAATTAATTAAAAATAATTCGATCACGCAGCTGAACCGTTAACGTGAGTTGAGCGAATTTCCAAAACTAAGTTTATATGTTTTAAAGTTTCAACCACCCATTTGGGAAATTGGCCTACTCTCGAAGACGCAGAATAGTTGCCTCTGTAAACGAAATAATATAGTAGAATTTGTTTGCAGCTAGGCTCCAGCTTCGACTCACGCGCTCCTTCGTTCCACTCGCAGCCGAAAAACTCTCTTTGCGAGTTTGCACCTTGACCTTGCTGCCTCGGGTTATTAGCTTCGCTTTGCTCGCAGGGTACAAACTCGGTTGCCTTGGATCAGAAGATGCCCCCTCGGTAAAATCCACTACGTGGATTTGAACCGGGTATTTTACGTTTTGAACGATTTTGGGGTAACCAAGAGGGGGAACTAAGAAAGCATTTTAAAATATTTGGCCTTTAAGGGTGAAACCAACCCCTAAAACAATACGCATTGTTTGTTATACTTTCCTTAAAGCTGAAATTCTGCACATTTATTTCTTACAAATACATATGAAAATTATTTGAGTTTTACATTTTGTTACGTGTTGCTAGGGGTGAATGTATTAACAACCCCTAAAAACAATAAATATTCATACTTTCCTTAAAGCTGAAGTTTTGTATATATTTCTTACAAGATACATATACAAAATAAACTAGTTTTATATATTGTTACGTGCTGCTAAGGGTAGAAAATGTAATAACAAACCCTAAAAACAATAAATATTCATTGGTATGCTTTCCTCAAAGCTGAGAGCTGAAATTTGGCACCTATTAATTTTAAGAAAATATTTTAGGCGTAAGCTGATCAAAACTATCCCGATCTATGCATTCGCATATTAAAGAAGTATCTGGGCGATCTGCAAACATCCAGCTAAGACTGTGATTTACCAGTCGGTAGATTTAGGGTTTGAAAAAGAAAACGCTCTTCACTCTGAATTTTTTTATCGATTTAATTTATTTAGCACGCATACCGTGACGAAGACGACTAACGGGCAGCCAGTGAACAATACATACCAAATGAATTGAATATACATGTTATAATTCACTTTCGTGAAATAATAGATGAAAGAAAATGAGAGAAAAATATGACAATTAATTAAGAATCATGGTGATGCAAAAAACAAATTTTCTGTAGTGAAGCACGGGTATTCAGCTAGTAATACCACTTACTTCACTAAAATTAATTAGATTTATTTATATAGATGTTTAAATGATAATGTGCACGAGTAGTAAAAAAGTGCCTGCTAGTAATGTCTGTATTTACTTATTTAGTGAACAAAATGTATGGAAAAAATCATTTATAATTCACAACTTTTGTGACAATGTATTAATCCAATGGCATAAGAACAATTTTGAAGCGAAAATTTGAGTTAAATGCGAAAAATCGCCCCTAAGCTAATATAACCCATGTTAAATTGGAAACAATAAGTCGGCTAGTGCTCCTTGGCCACACTGTAAGAAAAACCATACAAAAAGCAAGAAAAACAATGAAATAACAGAAGTTATACCACGAAAGTAACTAATTCCTATCTATATCAAAGCCCACTAAAGAATACCGTTGAGGGATGGGCTTGTGTACATCCAGACCTTGAACGCTCCAATCGCCGTAGAGCGACGTTGTCACGTTCTTCCCGTGCTTCTAACTGACTGCGGCTGACTCAACGCATTTATAATTTTTTAAATTGTGCGATCAAGCCTCGAGCGGTAAATACCAGAAGTGTTCGAGGCTAGTAGATATGGCAACGCTGCGCGCCCATCCTATTGGCCGCCTCGCAACGGTATTCTTTAGTTGCCTTTGATATAAATAAAATTACTGTAAGCAGAAAAATGGAAACAAAATGGCGCAGCCAATAGAAAACAAGAAGTCCGTTGATCACACTGTCTCTATCTAGTCACTGTACTACCATATATCATGAATAATAAATAGATCTTGCATCCATACGGGGGCTGTGTGCCGGAAAAAAGGTTGTCGCGAAAATAGTACATGATCGCGCCGCGAGGTAGCGCTAGGGCAAAAGCATTGGTGTTTCAAACAGCTTCCTTCGTTTCCCCAATAGATAGCGCCAAAAAAGTCGAATTTCCAGGGGAACAAAATATTGCATTGGATCGGAGTTCTATTAGGTTATCAAAATACAATGGTACTACGTAATAAGCAATAGCGCTTTTGTGGCAACTAGTTGAACTAAGGGAGAAGAAGGGAAAGATTCCAAGGAATGTTTTTCTTTCTTCATCTCAGTTGAAACCTTGTCAGTTTATTATAGTATGGCTAGTATGACAAATGAAGAATTTGTCCCTTTGTTTTTCATCTCAACAGAAGCCTTTTAATTTGACAAACAAAATAGCTACCTTCTCTCATCTAGTCAAAAAAGTGAAATCTTTTCCTCCTTCATCTCATCCATTCAAATGAAAGGCTGAGGTGCTACAGACAAAATGTAGACAAAAAGGTGGAGTAAATGTTTTTTCATTATACTACCCCGAAAACAGCTGTTTTCTATACCTTTTTATAGACATGTAAGTCCTTATTTTCCGTGTACTACAGCGTAAATTTACCGTGTATTACACCGTAATAAATTACAGGTACTTAATAAAATGCACTGACAGCAGTGCGCAAAATAAACTACACGTGTTCAGCGTCGAATAATTAATTATACCCCTTTGGTTTACTTTACCACACGCCAGCTGTTTACTTTTCACCCTAGGGTTGCAATTTTTTATTGATATGGGACTAAACTCTGTAAAAAAGATCTTTTGAAAAACTAAAGCACCAATTTAAAATGAAACTGTAGGAAAACCGTTGTGTGTATTAAGAGTGCAAAGTTTACTTTGTCACCTTCTATAAACTTTAACGCCCTTGGCTATGCCTCAGGAGTCAAATGTTAATCTCGTACGACAAACTCAACTTTGCAAGCAGTCCCAGATACACAATAACTATTGGGAAGTAGATGTTACGGGACATTCGTCATAACTGTAAAGCATCGATTCTATAAAGTTATCTTACCGAGCTTGTTTTGTTATTTTCATAGAGTACATTAGGGCGTCAAAGCTGATTTGTATTTTAACAATTATTAATTAATTAATGCCCATTTTTTGCAAATAATTAGTACAAATTCTGCACGCCAAAATGAAAACTATCCAATACGCATTGTCATCTGTATTACATAAATGTAACAAAACAATTATTTTCATATTGTACACTATACTATTTAATCGTTATCGAAAAAATAATTACCTTAATAAAAATAAATAATATTAATTTTTCAAAGTAATAGAAACATCCTACTTTTATTTTGCAGTTATAATATTAGAGTAACATATTCATAGATTCTATTGAACAAATAATTATCACATATTATATTATTTCTCAAGACCATTTTTTTGTCGGTACGCCATAACTTCCTTAATACATCATCAAATTACATGAATGAGGCATCATTATAAAGCTTTCCTTAACCGCTACACCGGAAAAATATACAAAATACAATTATACGAAAAAAAGAAATAAAGAACCCGAAACAGTGATGTAAGATCAAGTAAGTTGTAGGGATATTATCCTGGCGTTGGCAACACTGATGATAACAATGCCCAGCTGGAGAGCTGCCGTTACGCCACTACATTGCTATTTTTAAATAATTGTATAGTACCAGGAGACCGAGCTAAAGCTCGATTATAAGCAGGGCTATGATTTCAATAATAAATATTGGATTATTGAGTTTTGAGGTTAGGCCTATAACATTAAACAACTAAATAAACATTAGGATTACCTGTAATAAAAATACAGTTTAAAGGATTAACCATAATCTCAACGATATGCCTCAGAAATAAGTCAGGCCTAAATTAAAGTTTAATATTTCAATATCGATTTAGGCCTAGGGCCTAGTTCGCTCACGTCAACAACTATTATTGCAAATTTCCGTGAACATCGTTTAGGTTAGGCCTATAACATTAAACAACTAAATAAAGGGTATGTTTATTTAGCAGAAGTATTCGTTGCCATGGTAACTATAAATAGATACAACATTTTAGGCTTACCTCTAATAAAATATACAGTTTAAAAGAAAGCAGATGA
>JAGFPH010012974.1:15225-28057 GCA_018207615.1 Philaenus spumarius | reverse complement strand
GAGTGCTTCGCTTTGCTCGCAGCGGAAAAACTAACTTTGCGAGTTTGCACCTCAACCTTGCTGCCTCGGAGAATGAAGTGCTTCGCTTTGCTCGCAGCGGAAAACCCCGCTTCGTGAGGTAAGTAGTAGCAGGTGCTTGGGAAAACCAAATGGGCTATACGGTCGTATAAAAAGACAAACTTTGCAGAATAATCTTTTATTTTAGATAACAGCCACAAATAGTTTCATTTTTGATGATCAATCTAAACAATTTTTCGTGTCAAAAAAAAAGTTCTTCCGGTTGTCATTTGAAAGACTTAGAAAACCAACGTGCGTGTCAAATTTGGACTAAATCTAACGTAACATACGAAATGTTTATTATTTTCGTAAATCATAAGCAGAAATGTAAAAACATTCAGGGATGGACGGAAAGCTTTTCCAAACGGTAGCATGGGTATTAAACTACAATCGAAAACCTACAAAACTAAAGTGCCTATCATTTTGTAAAAAAAAAATAAGTTTTAAAAAACGAAAAAAGGCTGTTTATTCCAAGTCCAATGCAACAAAGTGTACAATATAAAAATTGTGGAAAATGGGGAAACACATGAAAGGAAAATTAGCCCAATAAAACAAAACGTTTGTATTTATTGTAGAGGCCAACTTAGAGATGTCATTCAAGAGAAGAGGATACAAGGAATAATATTAATATTTATTTTCCTCCAATTGTTATCATACATAAATATGTATTATATATATTTATATACATTATACTGGTTGGTAAATTACCTACCCATCACTTCCAGTTTTAGGTGGTTAGTGTGAAAAAAACTAAACTAAATACAAAGTAATAAAAAACAAACAAATACAAAATAGTTAGTCTACATTTACTTCATTTTAACACAATGCGGTGGTATATCTTAGCAGGCATACATAATTAAGTCAGACAATGTATAGAAATTATTTTACAGCATAGTAAGGCTTTTGTAAAGTTTAAGCTTTTATTTTCCATTGATTTGACAAAACTGACCCAGTCAAGACATGTCGTGTCAGAAGGTATCGCGTGAATTTCATCCTTACACAAGATCCTTCCTTGACACTCCGTGCTTACAGCTTGACAGAGAAGTTCTAATCCGACAAAAAATGTAGGAAAGGTTTAAAGTGTAATCAAAAATAATTCATGCATTTATTGTACGGAAAGTAGGCCTACGGACAGTAAGTATTTCATTTAAAAGTGTAACTAAATAATTGTTTTGTGTATGCTGCGAAACCTTACGTTGTCACCATCATGAGCACATAAATAAATAAATATGAATATAAATGTAAATATAAAGACAAATATTACGGAAATGTATTACCAACTAAGAATAAAATAACTCGAACCACTGACGTGATTTGAGGGAATTTTCAAAAGTAGGTTTATATGTTTTAGGGTTTCAACCTATTATTTCGGAAATTAGTAGGTATACTCACGAAAGCGCTGTTTAGCTGCCTGCGTGTACTAAATATATTATGCCCGGTACACACGGCGTTGCAGCTGTGCTGCAGCCGCTTCAAAGCAGACAAAGTCTCTTTGGGCGTTTACAAATCGACCTTGCGGCCTCGGATTATGGACATCTTTACTTCGCTTTTAGCTTGCATCCCGGCCGTCGGTCTCGGGCCAGAAGATGCCTCGACTACTGGGCGTGGATTTTAACTGAGTAGTTTTATGGTATTTTACAGTTTTAGCTATTTTGAGTTAAACAGTCGGGTAATAAGGTCGTCTGAAATAAGAAAATTTGAAGAATATAAATAAACTAGAGAATGACCACTGCGTGCTTCGCACGTCAACCCCCGATAGAAATTTCTAAAAACATATGTTATGTTTTATTTATAATGCCTTTTATATACAGGGTGGGCCATAAGTCACTTGACAAAAATGCAATGCGATAGTAAGTATAATTTATTATAAAGTATAAGTTAAGTATAAATGTTTACAACTAAAATATTGAATTGTCCTACCCAATAACAAACACATACCTAAAGTAAATGTTCAAAGTGTCCTCCATTATTTTCTATACACATATATCATCTTTTAAACACAGAAGCGCATTATTATAGTGTCAGTGATGCCTTTGGTAGATAATTCTTCAAATACAGATTCAATAAGTTCTCTTAAATGTTGCAGATACCTTGGTTTCTCTGAATAAACTTTGTCTTTTACAATTCCCCAAATGTCTATTGGGGTGATATTGGGTGAACGCGCAGGTCATTCAGTTGTACCTCGTCTTCCTATCCATTCTGTAAAAGTCTCATTCAAGAAATCTCCTACATTGTTCCCGTAAAGAGGAGGTGCACCATCTTGCTGCAAAATTTATTTATCATGTAACATATCATGATAATTAACAGCATTGACCATGAGTTCAAAAAATAATGGTCCAATTAGTCCACCAGCAAAGATTCCAGCCCACACTCATACTCCAGGGGCATTTAATTCAGTCTGCATGACTAAATTTGAGTTTTCAGAACCCTAGTACATGCAATTATGTCTGTTCACTCTACCATTAAGTTTGAATGTTGCCTTATCGCTCCACAAAATGGATTTATAAAATGTATTGTCAGCTTCTTGTCACAGACCCAGTCATTTCAAACCTTTTATTTAAGTTATGAATGGCTTGTCGCGATAATGGTCTACTGTTTGGGAAATGCTGCACAAATGACTCTACTACATCTTCGTAATTATGATCATGTAACCACCACTGCTGAAGAATAAAAACACGTTCTCTTATTGGGAGCTTACTATTCATGATTAAGTTATTAAGTTAATTAATTACAAAACTTAATCAACTAAAATCACTTCTAACAAGGTGCTAACTTCAACATAACTCAAACATAACCTCAAACCAATACTATTCTTTTGTTGTAACAGCTGACAGGTTACAACTAGAGTCAAATTGATACTGAGTGACTGCTAGTGTCAAGTGACTTATGTCCCACCCCGTATATAACTCAATACAAAACCATTTTTGGGAATGGCAACTCTTAAATTAGTACTTTTTTCAATTATAAACTAATTTTGCTTGGTAACCGTTTGAGATAGAAATTAATGTTAAATACAAAAGTTGTAGAAAATTTAATTCCACACCAACGATTTTCCATCAAAGTTAAGATCCGATCTTTCGTTTTCCCGCTACAGCAATAAAATATAAAGCCATTACAAACCCGTTTTTGGGAATGACAACCCAAAACTACCCATAAACCTCAAAACTACCCCTAAAAATTTTAATATAAAAATGAAATTTCTTTAGTTTTCCTATTTACATCACAAAGTATACACATGCCAAATTTAATATCTCTAGTTTCATGGGAAGTGGGAGAATTAGTGATTATCAGTGAGTGAGTGAGTGCTTTGCCTTTTGTATGCAGAGATAACTAATGAGTTTGACCTGTGAGAAAGTAACTAGATAAAATAAAACCTGAACACAAAATCTCACAATAAATACGTTTACTAACCTCAAACGTGTTTCAACGCCAATGTCGCCATCCTCAGTGATGCAGTACCAAACAATAACTAACAATAATATATTTATTTGTATATATAAAACTCAAAAACAGTTTTATTCTAGTAAGAAAAACCTCAAACAAAATTTACTTCCTGTCAAAAACCTTGCTTCAGGTTGTCGGATTTTTTTCGGCCAACAAACTCGTCCAAGTGACTTAGAAAACCAACGCGTGTAGGCTACCATATTTGGACCAAATTGGACGTAAAAGGCCGTTAGAGGTTCGAACACATACATATACAGGAAGATGCACGAAGTTATCCCCACACTTATACAGCTCATTCTACTAGTAAAAATAATGAAAAAAGTACATATAAACATAGGTCCGAAAACGCTTCGTTTTCCAGATATCCGCCATTTTGTTTTTTGTACAAAATAATTCATATCTAGAGAACGGTTTAACTGATTGAGTTCAAACTTGGCACGAAGTTTAACCTAGCAATGATATATCTCAAGAAAAATAAACGATTAAATCCAATGATGCGTTTCAAAATGGCGGCTGTTTAAAAATTTCAAACCTTAATTACTCTAAAACCGTACATTTTAACGAAAAATGTCAAGATACCTTTTTTGTAGCCCTTTTGATTCCCTATCGGATGGTGTAACTGTCAAAACAATCGGATGAAGGATAATAGCTAAGTTAAAAGGTAATGACAACAAATGTCCATACAATATTGTAGTATTTACTGTGTTGGTATAGGATGCCGGGTTGAACAAACCAATTAGTACACATAACTTAACTTTTATCCTTCATCCGATTGTTTTGACAGTTACACCATCCTATAGGGAATCAAAAGGGATACAAAAAAGGTGTCTTGACATTTTTCAATAAAATGTACGGTTTTCGAGAAATTTAGGTTTGAAATTTTCAAACAGCCGCCATTTTGAAACGCAAGATTGGATTTAATCGTTTATGTTTCTTGATGTATATCATTGTCAGGTTAAACTTCATGCCAAGTTTGAACTCAATCAGTCAAACCGTTCTCTAGATATGAATTATTTTGTACAAAAAACAAAATGGCGGATATCTGGAAAACAAAGCGTTTTCGGACCTATGTTTATATGAACTTTTTTCATTATTTTACTAGTAGAATGAGCTGTATATGTACAGATAACTTCGTGAATCAACCTGTATATTTAAAATGACACAAAACGTGTTCTGGGGACCATGATCGGTGCTAATTGACATCTTCCGACCTTATGTCTCACCGTAAGCGTTACTGCAACAGCTCATTTTTTCCTGTGGAAATCCGCTAATAACTAATGACAGAAATAAAACGTTTTCAAATTTCCAAAATATATAAGTGTCATACTAATCCTAAAACTAAAGAAATTTTAATAGTAAAGAATTAAAAAAACCACCGTTCATCAAATTCTTTGTTTTATTTAAGCCAATTGTTAGAATATTTTTAAACGAGATGTTCAATTTTATTATGCAGTAATACCATAGAGATGGTTGTTTTTATCACTGATGTACACGGGGCTGACAGCTATACGTAAGAAAGTAAACTAACCTTTAATCCTAAACAACCTTATGATATTGTTGGTTTTATTATTAGCCTATTATTGGTTATACATATCGTGTTCTCAGTTCATCAATTTTGCTTTTCATGCCTTCACAGCATAGTCAGTAATTTAAAGAAAACCTAAAAAATCATGCTAATATTCTGTGAGGTAAATTTCACGGGAACGTAACACATTAGTTACGTGCAGGGATTTTATATTTTCCCTTTCTGTGACAGGTGTGAGTAAATACTGAATTATAAGGGCGAACTCTAGTCTTACCGTTGAATGCTTCGACGCCCACAGTTAGCATAGCACGAGCATATACTGCTCCTAAAAGCTAAAAGACAATTAAAATGTTTTTTTTTAATATACTAGCTTCCCTCACAAACCACATAGACGACTCTGGTGAAGCAAATGCAAAGCGATTATTGTGTACTCCAAAATACACGGAAATGACGTTTGATTAGGACAGGGGCTCTTGGATGGGGTAGCTGTGACCTTGATCCTGACGCATGCGCATTAGTGCCAAAGTTTTTGCGAGAATGACAGGAATTCTTATGTACAATAGAAAGATTGTTAGTTGGCTTTAGATTGTTTCTTTAGGAAGTCGTATACTATCATTGAAAATGTGCCTTTCTTTGGTTAGTTTATAATAAATTGATCCATTGAATCAGCTGTTTTAACCATGGGAAGCCTGGCTTTTTTTTGTGAACAGTGGCCGTAAAAAGTTTTATAACTAAAAAAAAATCACCGCAAGTTAGTCAGAAATCGGTTTGTTTGGTATCTTATTAATCAGAGTACAACTTTCAACACCGTAACCTTACAAACTTTGATGATGTTTTAGATTAATTAAATAATAATAAATAATAACATTAACAGACGGCTGTAGTGGCCGCCATCTTGAATATTGATCCAGTAATAGCAGTGTTAAATTTAAAACTATTGATTTCATTTGATAATAATAATAATAATAATGAGTTTATTTCCCAAAATCTTTACATTTTACAAATAATAAAATAAAATAATCTCTAAGCAAACTCAGTTACATGGACTGTAGAGTTGCTATTCAAACACATACAATTATAATTACTAAAATGATACATAACCAATCAAACCAAGAACAATTATACAAAGATAATACACATTGTCACTCGACAAAAAACAAAAAAACCAGTAAACATTAAACAATTATGGCTGTGTACATAAAAACTAGCAATCAATAGTTATAATACTCGACTAACATTCGTCTGTATTTGTATGCTCTAATATGATAACTAAACAAACTATTCCAATTTCTACCATTCAAATATTCTTTATAATCTTTTATACTGAGTGTATCTGAACCCAACCATGTAGTTATAATCTCTTTAAATATTGGACACACACCAACATAATGGTATGTATCCTCAATTTCTAACCTGTTACACAGTGAACACAAATGAGACTCTTCGGGTCGATCAACCCTAAAATTTAAATTTAAAGCTTGCCATCTTAACTTAAAAATTGTAGAAACAAAACAAGTACTACAACCGTCTGTCTTGTAATTCCTCTTTCCTAAATCAAAATCAAACTCTTTATACATACCATGATAAACAGAATTATAAGCTTTCTGCAATAATTTCTAAAATCAGACTAATACAATTCAACAGGTTTTCTGTAGCAGTCATTTCACCATTTTCTTCCAAGTATTGAAAAGAATCAAGGTTATGTTTTTTCAAAGTGTCTTGACATTGTTATACCAGAATATATTTGTATTAATAATTTCATTTGCAAGCAATTTTGGCAGCCTATGATCATTTAATTTCAACACTTTCTGTGTATACTTGAAACGTAATTGAAATAGTATATAAAAACAATTGACTCTCTCCTATCTCAGAGTATGTTATAAAATCAGGAGTATTTTTTGGTAACATAAGCAGCTTTTTAATACAAAATGTATACAATTTTTCAACTATTTGAGATTGCATATAACCCCATACTTGCGCTGCATAACACAATACAGCCCTAAATACTGCTTTAAAAACCTAAATTTTTACAGACATTTTTACATTATTATTATTCAGTAACTTACTATATGTTATATTTATACCAAATTTATCCGCCCCAAATCTGTCTTGCATTTGTCTGCCCCAAGATAGCTTTGAACTTAACCACACACCTAAATATTTGTATTCTTTTACAATTTCTATACGCTCCACTTCAAATTTCCACTGCTCCTTTTTTGCTACTCTACCACCATTCCTAAAAATCACAATTTTAAACTTACTTAAATTTAATTCTAAGTTCCATAAATCACAGTAAATCTCTAGCCTGATTTCGTTTATTTGTTATCATAATTTTGTTTAAAGGTCTCCATTTAAGCAAAATCACAATACAAATATGTTTTGAGTTAATTTTTTTTAACCATTTAGTTTGTTATGTAACTGACATTTGTTAAGTACCAAGTTTGCATTTTTCCCCTTACACCATACAAAATTTATAATTAATTAAAAGTAATCACAAGTTGGATCCGAAATTTTATAATTAGAATATTAAGTTTTTTCTCACCTCGCAAATAAAAAAGACAGATTTATAAATTGGTTTTATAATTAGGCGATTTCAAAGAGCTCATCTGCAAGAAACTCCACTGTTTGAATACCACTAAAGGGCGAAGTCCTGAGCCGCCGTTTAATTTCTCTTTTACTGGAACAGAGCCTAAAAAGATGAAACAAAAGTCAGCTGTTGCGGATCCAGAAAAAATTCTGTATTCACTTTCTATAACTATCAAAATGTGACTATTCTAACGTCAGTGGCCCACTGCGTAGCCAGTAAAAAATGACCGACAAACTTGCTTATTTAAGTTTCTTAAAAATATACATTTCGCTCACCAATCCTAGCGGTAAATTACGGTGAAGCAAATGCAAAAACAACTATTGTACACTCCGAAATTTTCACGGAAATTACGATTTATTAGGACAATGCACTTGGACCGGGTAGGATTTTTTTTAGGTAGTGATGACACACATCCTGACGCACGCGCAGTAGGTACCAAGTTTGTGTGTGAATGACAGGAATTTAAGAATAATAGTAAGAATATCAAATATTGGAATGGAATTAATACCCAAATACGATCACCAAATTACAGCTAAGAGGAGAGCACATCAATTTTACAAAATTCAAAAAATGCAAATATGTATGATAAGTGTCTGATACATTAAAAAACTTACATTCACATGAAAATTATATGCACATATATATTTGCATGTGTTGGAATTCAATTAATTTAAAAAAAGTAGACAAATGTAATATAATAATTTATGCATTAGAAATATGTAATATTCTATTCCTAACATTATCCCTTATATTAATTTCTTAGCTATTTAAAATAAATTAAAAACCCTTTATTTTATCTAGAGCGCTGCTTATGATCCAATTTACTAGCGCAAACGTTAGATACACGAAACAGATAACATTAAGGTGACGGCCCGACCAAAGCAAACAGTAAGCTGAGCCGACATATCAAGGTGCACACTAGCAAACATCACATGACGTTAAGGTGAACTGGAACACTTCGTGATGGTTAATCAATACTTATCCTAACATCAACATCATCTATAAGAGGGTTTAGTCTTCACACACTATCCCCTTCGCACAACTATTCCTTATAGAATTAATCCTAAGAAAACATAAGTCGATATATAAACGTATAGGATGCCTAAAACGCGTTCCGTGCAGTACTTTATCTAGCATGAGCAGACAATTAAATTCTTAGTCAATATGCACTTAATCAACTATTATAAAATCTAGTGTACGTACGTGAGTAACAAAATAGTATAGCGCATGCGCATGGTCGTTTAGCATAAATATAATTTCAATGACATATGTTACGTTATTGAACAGCTGACGAGAATAAACACCACTTCAGACATATAACAGCTGATTACTCTCATCGTCTGTAATACTTTAACAAAACCTAGCCTAGATTATAATTTAGGGTTATGTTTACAACTTCATTCAAAACTAACTTCTTATAATGTTTGGATGATGGTACTGTTGTTTTTAAATATCTATGTATACTAGTAGTTCTGTGAACAGTAGACCTCGCTCGTTGAAACAAATGTGGTTTTGAGCTTAGGTTAAAAATAGTGTGCCAGTAAGGAAGTAAGCACAAGGTTTAGCCAGTGAAATATTATTTACAATTCCCGCGATTCCGGGATTTCTAGTTCTCGTTTTTATTTCTTTTCTTGAGCTTTAGCTGCTAAAGATTTCCGTTTAGAGGCATTGTGTTTTATTTAGGTTAATAATGCGTAAGATAGCTAAAAATATCGCGTTATAAAGGGACAACATACAATTAAATATTTACATACTTAATAACTCAAACTTAACAATGTATCATAAGTTAACTTAAGTTCTGTATCATATTCCAGTATTAGAAATATTGAAAACAAACGATGTTAAAACGTCGTGATAGTGATCTCAACCCATGTACCAACACTTCCCACGGTGTCCTACGGTAATTTTTTGTATGTCTTTTATCGCCGAGCGGTTTCATTTGTTTCATCTCATTTTGTAATAATTACAAAATGATTATTCAAGTAAAGCTAAGTCAAATACTTTTATGAAATTTACAATGATAATTTACAGGTATACAGTTCAATTCTTTGATTTATCCTCTACACTTTCTTATAATAATATGTAATTTTTGGGCAAATGATATATTCCTAAATTACTATTCAAAACAGGCCTAGTTTTGTTTAGCAGTCTTGTAGTAGGAACATAAAAACTGGTGTTTTCAAAATAAGAAATTTGAAATTGATAAATATTTTTTTACAATTCTATCTATAACTAAATTGCGAAACTTTTTTACATTTATGAAAAAAATTACAATAATTTTTACTACTTTTTATGTATGCCTAAAGTTAAACATTTTCCTTTCGTTACTGAACGTGATTGTTTCTTGAGCTAATAACTTTCTTAATTTTACTTCAATAATTTGTTTACTGGCATATATGAATTCTTTAAACCTTTATCTACAAAAAACCTATGGAACACTTTTGAATTGGTTTAGAATCAACGTATAAAAACATGGTTGAAATACAAAAACTTGGACGATTTTTAACAAATTCGAAGTTTACGGCCATTTTGTGAGCTTACCGTTAAAGATACGGAAAAAAAATCAAGAATAGGCTACAATTTTGTTTAGAATTTAACTTTCTTTTAGCAAAATGTTATTAGTTTTTAAATTCGACTTACGGTTAAGCCACAAACTGGCTTTGGAAAAAAGCTTACACTGAGAGAAACGGTCCGGCCGCCATTTTTATTTTATTTAAGGGGTTAAAAATTAAAAAAACCGTATATATACATGGCTCGGCCTAGGAATAAGAAACATTCATGCAAAAAATGATAAAATAGCAGCACGTGTTTGTTTATGTGTATTACCATAACAACCAACTTAGCAAATATAGAATCGGTTTATCACTTTTCACAATCGACAGGGTATTTTTTAGGTTGTATTGGCAAACCAAAATCCTATACAAACAAAAATCAATGAAAAATGCTTACTGTATTATAATTCAATTCAAACATCTGTTTTTACATATTAAAAATGAAACTGCTGATTTTAATTAAAAACTTAACATAATTTTAGGGAAGGGTCATAATGAACCAACAAACGTTTTTTTGAAAGCAAGCATTTACATTTATATTTTATTACCATACCAACCAAATTGAAAAATTTAGAATCATTTAGTTATTCTCGAAAACCAACAATTTTGTAGTTTAGGTAATAAACTAACAATTAAAAAGGCTTACTATATCATAATTGAAACACCTATCACTATTAACATTATGCCAACTTTTATTCTTTAGTAAGCCTGTTTGACCAGTTTGAAATACTGCTTCACATTTTCGTCACATTTTATAACTTGAAAATTGCATCTCTTCTATGTAAAAATAAAAAGTATCTGTCCTAATAAATCGTCATTCCCGTGAAAATATCAAAGTATGCAATAATCTATTATCTACCTCAGGGGCTCACATCTTGTGAGTACGGGAACTGGCATTCCCGAGGTACCCATGCTGGGTCTTACCTTCTTTCATCTAGTCTTGGTTTAGATCCCTTCTCTTTTATCTTTTTTATCTGGTCTCTCTTGACCAAACGGTCTCTCTTGACCGATTCTCCTGATCCCGATGTTATTAGAGTATTCGAGGGATAGGGGTCTTTCTACCTTTATTCTACCCTTTTCTTCAAACGTCAAGATTTATAATTTTTGATAAGACCACGGGAATATCCCAGGTGAGCCTGAAAAGGTGAGTCCCACTAATGGTTCCTTTTTGTTGAAAGCCCCGGTGGCCGGTGTTGGTCGCGTGGATCCTGGGAGCGACCAGTCACCAGGCATCAACATATCAAGGGTGGAACACTTGGCCCGGGAAAATGCTACAAGTGCAGAGGAAGACCCGTTCAAGAGGAGTGGAGAGATCGCTAGATCCCCATTACGACAGCGTAGTCTATCGGTACTAAGTCTTGATGACGCGTCAAGAGAAGAAAGAAGGACTCGGTAGGTAAGGTTCTTGATCAGTACCAGATTATAACTAAGCGTACTGCTGATGATCATTTGACAAACGAGGGCGTGACAATTTCACAGCCGACTGTAGAGGCAGATAACCATCGGAGGAAAGAGACAGAAACGCCGCCTCTCCTGAGCTAGAGCTTATAATAGAAATGAAGAGAGCAGAAGAAGTTCAACTTTTGAAAATCAGGGAGCTCCTCCAGAAAATGATTCACATAAAAAAATAATAATCTGTTAGCATTTACTTCTCAGCGAGGTTTAGTGAGAGAGGCGAGTGGGGACGGACACCTCCAGTGTGTTGTGTGAACTGATATCGTAATGAAAAAAACCTACATAATCAAAAGAGACTTTCTTCAACAGGGGAAAGTCATCAACATTTTTGTGTAAAACTTTCCATCCCAGTTATATAAATTGAACGTTGTGTAGGTAAATTCATTTGCAGTTTTTACAAATTATCTCATTCATTACACCTCTATCAACGACATCCATTTAACAACTGTTGACATGAGTTAAACAGCTGATGTTGACACTAAGACGGACACAACTGGGTTGAATCGAAGGACGTAAATCCATGCCGTAGCAACCACTTTCAAATGTTAGTCACCTGATCTGAAATGTTGTTACAAAGTAATTGACTGCAAAACAAACATACAAAACTAAAGTTTAATTTCTCCAAACAGATGAAAACTTAAAAATATATTTTAGTAACTATAGTATATAAACAACAAATATTCAATTTATTTGTGTTTAAAGTAAAAAAAACTGTTTAAATTTTAATGAGGCACAAGTTATGACATTTAAAGTGGAGAACTCAGATTTTTATCTTATCCTAGAAATAAGAAACTAGTTTAAAAATAAACTACTGTCTACAACTATAAGTTTTTTATGATCAGTGGATAAGAACAGATTTTTTTTTAAATTTAACTCTTATTATCATATTGGAGTAAATACACTACTAAACACGACTTGAGTTATGAAATAAAAACTTGACATAGCTCTCATTACTAATACGTATTTACTCAAACTCGATTCAACGACAATTAATTGTGTTATCTTCAGTGACCCTAGAGTTACGATAATCAATATATCTATTATTATAAAAGCCAAATACCACTCATCACGATTTCTCAAAAACTACTGAATGGATTGCAATGCAATTTGGTATGAAGCTTCCTCTAGGGCCCTAGGTGCTCGCTAAGAAAGGTTTAAAAATTTGTTTAAATTTTAGGTGAGGTTTGGGGGTCAAAGTTATTAAAAAAAACC
>JAGFPH010012974.1:0-15125 GCA_018207615.1 Philaenus spumarius | reverse complement strand
ATCGATTTCGTAAATTTTAAGTCGACTCCTACATCTTAGAAAATGTTTCGAATGTTGAAATATATGTGAAGCAATTTTTTAGGTCAAGCACTTAGAAATAAACATTTTTTGTCTCTTGAAATGTTTTCTAAAAACTCCTCATTTTCGAGATATTAGCAACTTTATGTTGATTTATTTCAACACGTTTAAGGCAGCCATTTTGTTTTGGGTGGTCCGATTTTATTTTATTTATGTAATTTTCCTAGTCTTAAATAGACCTTTAAAATGAGGTACCACATGACCATACTTCCCATTTAAAAATTTTGAGTTGCCCCTAAAATCCCCCATTTTTAGGGGACACTCAAAATTTCCGATTGCTTCACTGAACATAAGATTAGATGATGAATATGAAGAAGAGGAAGGCCCAGACAACCCTTCATATGGAGCTGGAATGTATTAGGTTAGAGGAATTACTTTCAAAATAAATTATTAAAGTTTAAACTGCTTTTCCCGACAATCTTGTTTTTTTCTGCAAAGGTACATTTTTTTCAGACACCATAAGAGATATTTCAAAAATCTTTTTTTTTGTTTTGTTAGGAATAACAAGATGCACGTTTTAACATGGGGGTTTAAAAAAATTTTAATTTGCAAAATATTTATATGACTTTTTATGTCTCAAAATTAAATTTTTTTTGACGTTTGTGAAAAAAATTACAATAATTGTTTTATAAGTTATTTTTAAAAACTACTGTGTTAAATTGTAGACAAAAGTATGCTCTAAAATATATAAAAAATCATGGTTTTATCTCTTATGGTTCCTGAGAAAAATGTACCTTAGTTTACGTAATTTAATATGGGTAACATAGGGCCATCCGACTCCCCTTAAGTTGGTATCGTTCCCCAAAGGATATTTGTTTCTTTTAACAAACACAAAAGTTAAAGGAGGAGGGGGTTGGGACTTTTAAGACACCTGGTGTATAGATGTGTATATCAGTGTACTGCTATGTATACTATTTTAAAATCCGGCGTATTTTTCAAGAACTATTAGAAAGAAGCAATCGCAAAAAAACACTTCAACAGGTTTCAAGTGCAATCTATCTACACAGGCTGTATTGTTACAATCGATTGTATCACAAACTCTATCGTCATGATAGTTGGCATGTCTGAACACACATATCGATCGCGAAATAGAAGACATTTCATCTTTATATAAGAACATATTACCATCCCTTCCTAGAGTTAATCCTGTAAAGTCATTATGCTGGAAATCTAAATCGCGATGACGGAACAGTTTGTGTAGGTCGTAACGAGATTGATTCGCTCAGCTTTGATATAGAATTACTGCGATAAACCGATTTGATGACGTATGCTTGTGTAATAATGTGTTCTACAATAATAGGACGTATGCAGTATTGAATTGATTGAACGCGATGAAATGGAATGGACGAATTGTTAAAATTATAAATGTGGAAGTAAACATTAATGTTGGAATATAATATTAAAAATAAAAATTTTTGACTTTCTTAGGTGGGAAAATTGTTACAGATTTGTCAGTAGTTTAAATTTTGCTTAACAGTAGGCCTAAACATAGGTTAAGTAACAAAATAGAAAGCAGTCGTGGGACTGATGACAGAAGTAAAAACTGTCAAGAATATAAATCTTTGGTTATATTGCTTTAGTCCGAAATTTGATCACTATTTTTATTTTTTCCCATTTAAAATAAAAATCTAAAAAATAAAAATGAATGTCTATATTGAAATTAAAAAAAACATAATTTTAGGTTCGGCCTACACTGCACCAACAAACGTTTCTTTAATGCACTTACATTCATTACCATATCAACCGAGTTAGCGAATTTATACATTAAAAAAAATGTTTATAAGCACTATGTCCATTGTACAGTTATCACCAAGTACACTAATTTAACACAACCTAAATCGTTAGGAAGCTCAGTGTCCATTTCATCGGTGACTAAAACAGTCACTATTGAGTTTTATCCTTTGAATTAACCACTGCTTATCTCATTTCGTCGATTTCTTCTTCTTTTACGATCGGCTGTTATTACATCTGGCTTATTGTTAGTACGTGTGTAAACCAATGAAGAAGAAGAAATCATCGACGAAATCGAGAAATCATGCCTCATTCAAAAAGTGCTCGGTGCACCTAAAGACGTTTTCACTAGAAACATTTTGATTTGTGAACCATTCATACAGTTTCTCTGGAAGTGTTACATAACTGTCCCTGTCGTATTTAAACAAGCAATTAAATATTATTAAATGAATGACTTAAGGGTATGCTGTAGTGGCGGCCATCTTGGATTTTCATCCCATAAGACCAATGTTAAATTTCAAACCATTTATTTCGTTGACTTTTTATCATAAAATTGTTTGCAAGGTCACATAACATTTTAAGCACAGTCACAATACTAATCCGTCTAGCAATTTACATTTTTTTAAATGCTTTTGATTTGTTATATAATCGATATTTTGTAAGTACAAAGTTAATAACACAATACAAAATTAATAATGAAAATAATTTTCAAGCCGGATCCCAAATTTTATAAAGAATAATAAGTATTTTTTCAACACTCAATTACAAAAGATATACTTATACAATGGTTTGAAATGAGGCAATGTCAAAGCGTTCTGCTGCAAGAAATTGCACTGTTTAGGTAGGGATACAGTGAGAAGCGGTTGCGTTTCCGGTTGCTTTCTCGTTTACTGGAGCAGACCCTTAATGACGGGAACAAGTGATGAGTCTTTGTATTGCTTTAGATTACCCGAAGTCTTTGACGTAAAGGATCTTGGTGACTTCTGGTTTATGCACGGGTAAACCAATGAAGAAGAAGAAATAGTCTACGAAATAAAAAACGCAAAGCGTCTCACTTCAAGCACGTATCGCGAGATACGTGATAAGTAAGCCTAAAACGCTATAAGAAAGGCTAAAGAAGTCACTTCAAAAACTTGTCATATTCGTTTGTTTAAAAAAAAAAACTAGTTTAAAACAGTTTTCCCTTTCAGTTGTGTAGAAACTGCAATGAACTGTGGTTTCTCTTGAGTCAACAATCGGACAAACACTAAAGATGAAACGGTATTTCTAAAAGTGATTTCAATACAGTCGATCATTGTGAAGACGTGATATTTTGTTGCATCTTTTTGAGTTGGAAGTCTCAAACAGGCAAATGCCTAGGAGACTCCTATATTTGTTTGTTCACTGCTAGAATAAGATTTATTAAGATGTATTATTAAATTAGGTAGAAATATTGTCATTATTTTTTTAAGCCAAGTAAAAATTGTTTAGATTTTCATTTTTGTTAACATTTTTCACAAGAGTTTAATAGTGGATAAATTAGTTATAAAATGTAAAAAAAATTCTCTGGTGAATAATTAAAACTTTTCTGAATAACGATTTTTCATTCTTATTTAGGAAATTAAATTTAAGAATAAATAAAATACTACTAAAACACATTTTACAGCAAATTATGTACAGGTTAATCTGCAATTGCTAGGGCAATAAATAAATAATAATGTACTAGTGAGACCCTTGAGTGCTCAGCACGCCAACCACTTTGGAAACTTCTGTACACATAATTATGTTACGTTTTCTTTATAATAAAGGTGTACGATTAAAAATAACTTTAAAGCTAAGACGGTAAATATTGTTAAATGTCCAAATTAAATTGTTTCGTACATTTTATAACAGCAGTTTTAATAAAAGCTAAAAGAACCAGCAAGGTGCAGGTCTAGAGTTAAACAAAAACCTATCCTAAAAGTTAGAAACACAAATAATTCCTTCAAAGTTTGAATTCAGCTGTTAATGGAAATATTAGACCAAGCAGCTGTTTTATCTGTTATTTTATTCAATTGGTTGCTGTGGCAATGAATGCAAATACATGAGTTGGTTAATTAGTCTAGGCCTAACCTAAGAATTTTTTCTCACTAAATTTACAAATACTGAAATAAAAATATTTTTATCAAAATGAACAAGCCTATGTT
Organism: Philaenus spumarius; assembly: GCA_018207615.1. Classification (NCBI taxonomy): domain Eukaryota; kingdom Metazoa; phylum Arthropoda; class Insecta; order Hemiptera; family Aphrophoridae; genus Philaenus; species Philaenus spumarius. The sequence goes on along the minus strand of JAGFPH010012974.1, from coordinate 11,151 downwards.
ACTCAGGGATAGTGTAGCTTTTTACTTTCTCCCCCTATGCCATAGTATATGGAGAAAGTATTGTATTCGTCAAAATTTTCGAGTTTGAGTTTTTGGTGGAAATATCCGTTTTGGGTCCCCCTGAACCTAAAAAAGTGGTTTTCGGAGTGATGTCTGTGTGTGTGTGTGTGTGTGTGTCTGTATGTGTGTCTGTGTGTCTGTGTGGATGTTATCAGACCTAGAGCCTAAACCAGTCGTCCGATTTTGATGAAATTTGGTATGGAGGTACTGATCAACGGTATCTCCAGGCGTTTTTTCCCTTTTGTGAATTTTTTATTTTTAAGGGTAATTTTCCCATAAAAACCCTTAAAAAACCGGAAAAATCTACTTTTCTCAAAAACGGCTCTAACGATTTCGATTAAAATTTTATGGTTTATTAGGGACCTAAAGTACTATGAACTATACAATTTTAATCAAAATCGTTCGAGCAGTTTTTGAGAAAAGTTGGTTTTTCCGTTATTTTATGGATTTTTATGGGCAAATTACTCTTAAAAATAAAAAATTAAGTTCCTATAATGAGGGAGAAAGTATGTGTCAGTTTCCTGATACCGTTTATTATTAGTAAAACTATTTTTACAATCTGTATAGTAGTTCCAGAGATTAACACTTACATACAAACAAACAAAAAATGATAACGTCTTATAATATTAGTATATGTAAAAAAAACATAAAGATCTTTTTAGTCTTTTCATCTTTTCAGTTCAATTTAAACATTATGCGGACATTTGTGCTTCTTACAGTTTCAGTACTTGCAAACTATTTTTAAAATATTTCTCAACTTCAAACAGTTTCATTTCGCAGTTCCAGTTCAGATTTCATTATTTAGTTGTGCATTTGTTGTCGACTGATTACGTTTGCTGTTTGTGTTGCTTTGAATATTTTGTCGGAACAGAATTAATTTGTTTCGAAGTTTAATCAAGACGGAATTTAATTGTTCAGATCTGGGTTAATTCGATTCTGGATTTTATGTTTTAATTTAATTAGCTCGATTTGTGAAGCAACAAGGTTGCATTTAGGAATAAACGGACTCGTAACTTTTATAACCAGTTGCCAAATTTGTTTCAACTTAACTTATTTTGCAGATACATGAAATGTATAACATAACTAATTGTATTTTATAACAAAATTTCTATAATTGGAACGAAGTTGCATATCTCGCGGGTTGCAATAGGAGTTTACAAATAGAAAATGTAATGCGTAACGAAAAACGTGTTATTAATAGGTTGCTATGGCAATGTCCAGTGACGTAGCCAGGATTTTGGGAAGGATCTCGTTTACATCTTTTTAGTATTGAATACAACAAAATAATATAATATGATTATGCCATCTATAACTGCTTCCCAAGAAATTGTTTAAGTACCAAAAGAAAAAAGTAAGCATTAAACTATTCTTATGTATTTTTACATAGGTCAGAGCTAAAAAAAACTCGTTTTATAAGGATTAAGTATAATACTAGAGGGCCCGTGCGCAAATTGCGCATTTTAATTTTGTTTTTTCCGTTTGTGAGAAACTCACCTACAATTTGAAGAAATTAAATTACTCTAAACTCACAGTTATTATAAACCTTTTAACGTGAAATTTAAATGTTAAATTTATTAAGAAAAAATTATTTGTTTTTCCTTCTAAGAACTTGAATTCGTTTTTCCATGAAAATAAAAATGTATAAAAACAGAAAATAAGTTTAAAAAAAGGCATAAATTGAAGTCTAATGTTGTCATAAATATACAAATATATAATATAGCTACACATTATTTAATAAATCGGAAAATACATTTTCTTCTATAATCTTGAATATGGTCAAGAGGCTATTCGAAGCTTTCCCTTAGTTAGGCAAGTTATTTTATTTTACAAAAACACAAAATATATGTTTCTAAAAGAGCAGAAAATTATGCCTAATTAAAACTAAAAAATAGTTCACAAATTATTTGGAAAATATACTATTACAGTAAGACAAACTAAAAGTTCTTTAGTCTAAAAAAAATACTAAAATCAAAAATCTATGTAGTAGGCTACAAATAACAATAACTACATAAAAAGAAATAAATTAAATCCTAATGTTTTCATAATTATACAAATACATAATACACACATTATTTAATAATTCGGAAAATAAATTTTATTCTACAAACTTGAATATTTTGAGGAGGCATAGTATTCTAAATTTTCCCTTAGATAGGCAGGTTATTTAAGTTTATAAAAGCACAAAATATATGTTTCCAAAAGAGCTGAAATTTAGGCCTAATTAAAACTAAAATATAATTAACAAATTATTTGGAGAGTAGGCTATTACAATAAGATAAACTAACAACTCAACTGTCCCATCTGTGTTCATTACCAATAATTGATGTAAACTAACTTATGCGAGAAAGATGAATCGCTTAGTCCAAGCTTTCCTTATTTCTGAACGAACGAAGTCATTTCTATTAATATGTAAATTATTAAGTTAGCAATCAAAAAATGTAGCTGAAAAAAGTGTAAATCAAAACGTATTAGTTTTGTTTAAGACTAGAACAGAATAAGAAAATAACCGAGTTTATTAAACGCTAGATTTTTTTTTATTGTGGATTCCGCTAAATCATCTAAGGGAAATGTGAATTTCTGGGGAAAACGAGACCCTTCTTTTCTCACGGAAAGTTTTAGTGCCTATTTATTGTCCTTTTTATATCATTAATATAGTTATTATATCATAAAATATATATATCGTGATTAGAGTTACGCAATCATAATTTACGGTTTAGTTTGAAATCAATTCCATAAATTAAATAGAACAACCCCCTAATTTAGATTATTCCGAATATCTAGATCTAGATTGTCTTGCATGAACTCGGAATTGGACTTTCGTTTTCGTTTTCATAACAGGATGATTCCGACGTTCGGAATCACATGCGTTCGGAAATAATCCGAACCTTCCGAATACTTTAATAATCGGAATCACCGAGAATTTGATACCGGAATCTCTCAACAATAGGCTATCCTATCTCAATCACTGACTGCCATGCACGTTGCTACCATCTTGATATGACCGAAAAATAAACTGAACTTAATCTTTTTACATGATATAATGAAAGGAATTATAATGAGCTAAACTAATAAGTTATTTGCATAATGGTTCGAGCATTTTCTGAGCTGATTCTACTAGAAAAAAATAATTAACATGTTCATATATTCATAGGTCTGAAAAATGCTTCGTTAGAGAGAGCTGGCGAAAGATTTCACCCGTGTTTCAGATTACTCACAGAAACGAATCAATATTGAAATATGTATTGTGTTAATTAAGGTGTAAAATTTAATTTAATTTTTGTAAAATGAGCAGATAAATTTAATAAAACAGGTCCGAGTTCCGGACCCCCCCCCCCCCCCTGGCTACGTCCCTGCAATGTCAAATAGAAAATACGAGTAACGCAAGAGCGTTCAAAAATTGGTTGCTAAGGCAATGAATGTAAATACATTCAAGAAACATGCGTTTTGGTTTATCAATTTAATTTAAGAAACTATCGGTTCCGTAGGCGTAGTTCAGATATTATCATCAAGCTCTGCAATCTCTGTATACAGAGTGTCCCCGAACTATCTGGACCCCTTTTGTGGATATGTTCCTGGGATCCAGACAAACATATTTCACAATATAAACATGGGTCTATGGTGCTTATTTTTTTCGTCTGTCTGTCTGTATGTGTTTTTTACAAAATACTTAATATTTTTGGAAGTAGAAAAGATATTGCTCTCAAACTTTATATACCTATTTGTTGCGTAATTTTTTATCACTGTACGAAAAATTAGAACATTATTTTAAATATTTTCAAAATTGCGGCCGTTTATAATTTTTAATATAAAACATCTCAAAAACCGCTCACTTTACAAAACATTCACAAGAAACAAAAAAGTTTGCTGTTTTAACGGCAAACACAATGTTTTTTTTTCATTTTGTCTGTAGCTCAAAGGATAACAGAGATATTGACCAAAAAAAAACGGGAAAATGTATTTCTTGGTAGTTGTCAACAATGCCCAGAATTACTCTAGAAACAAAATATTTTGAAGTTATTATGAGCTAAAGTAATAAGTTATTTGCATAATGTTTCGAGCACTTTCTGAGCTGATTCCACCAGCAAAAAATAATAATCATATATTCATAGGTCTGGAAATGCTTCGTTAGAGAGAGCTGGAGAAAGATTTCACCCGTGTTTCAGATTACTCACAGATCTCAAATATTTAAAAATAAATTACTGAATTATAAAATATCCACATTTTAAGTACAAATGTAACTGTAGCTTAATTAAGAAAATCGAATGAGAAATAACAACAATGTGACCATGTTTACAAATAAAACTATTAGCTGTTTATTAAGAGCGAATTTTGCGTTTTGGGTCAAATATCGAACCAATTACTGCATTTACAGAACTCGGACCTGTTTTATTAAATTTATCTGCTCATTTTACAAAAATTAAATTAAATTTTACACCTTAATTAACACAATACATATTTCAATATTGATTCGTTTCTGTGAGTAATCTGAAACACGGGTGAAATCTTTCGCCAGCTCTCTCTAACGAAGCATTTTTCAGACCTATGAATATATGAACATGTTAATTATTTTTTTCTAGTGGAATCAGCTCAGAAAATGCTCGAACCATTATGCAAATAACTTATTAGTTTAGCTCATTATAACTTTCAAATATTTTGTTTCTAGAGTAATTCTGGGTATTGTTGACAACTACCAAGAAATACATTTTCCCTTTTTTTGGTCAATATCTATGTTATCCTTTAAGCTACAGACAAAATAAAAACACAATTGCGTTTGCCATTAGATAAGTAAACTTTTTGTCTCTTTTAATTTTTTTGTAAAGTTAGCGGTTTTTGAGATATTTGATATTAAAAATTATAAACAGCCGCCATTTTGAAAATATTTAAAATAATGTTCTAATTTTTCGTACAGTGATAAAAGGTTACGCAACAAATAGGCATACAATGTTTGAGCTCAATATATTTTCTACTTCTAAAAATTTTAAGTATTTTGTAAAAAACACATACAGACAGATAGACGAAAAAATAAACACCGTAGACGCATTTTTATATTGAGAAAAATGATTGTCTGGATCCCAGGAACTTATTCACAAAAGGGGTCCAGAGAGTTCGGGGACACTCTGTATAAAAGCCAAATCCGCTGACTCACTGATCACGATTTCTCAAAAACTACTGAACGGATTGGAACGAAATTTGGTACGTAGCTTCCTCTAGGGCCATAGGTGCTCACTAAGTAAGGTTTTCAAATAATTTGAAATTTTAGAGGGGGGTTTGGGGGGGGGGGTCAAATTTACTAAATCACGATTTCTCTAAAACTACTGAACGGATTGGAATGAAATTTGGTATGTAGCTTCCTCTAGGGCCATAGGTTACCGCTAAGAAAAAGGTTTTCAAAAAATTCAAAATTTTATGGGGGTCTGGGGGGTCAAAGTTACTAAAAAAAACATAAGAAATACATAGTGTAATATATTTATTCATATAAAAAATGTTTTGTTAATATACATTTAACTTTGATTTGTCTATCCGTGGAAAGCCGGATCGATCCAGTTAGTACATTAAATAAACATAAAATGTTCGTTCATCAGTCTAGGCCTAACCTAAAATTATTTAGTGTATATTTAATTAATTTTACCTGCCTTAACGGGAACATACATACAATAATTTTAGGTTAGGCCTAGACTGATGAAACAAAATGTTGTGTTTATTGAATGTATTTGCAATGAATGGACGTTTAACTGTGTTTACCATCTTAGCTTTGATGTTATAATTAAATCTACACCTTTATATATAATAATAACAAACGTATGGAAACAGTAACTATTTGTATAAAAAACAAACTAATAATAATAATAAACAGCAATTGAAAGATTAAAATTATGTGTGTATATGATGCCGTTAAGGCTGGTAAAAGAATTGAAGAAAAGGCGTGATGAACTTCGTTCCTGACGGGGGTCCCAAGATCGCACACATTAACTTTTTTATCGAAATAATCTATAGGTCTTTACATATAAATGAAAATAAAGTGTGTGTCTGAGATCAAAATAAATCGTTTTAAAATGTGGTCTTTCATTACAGGCAATAAAATGTAAACTAAAAAAATTTTTGTTTTCTCTTTCGAATGATTATGTTGAGGCCTTATTTAGGATAGTTGAATGATGTGTAATTATGAATGTTTTATGTAGGCTATGTTCATGTGTACGTACAGGTGTATTGAGGTGTTTGTCTGTGTTTTGTTTTTTTGGTTGTAGAGTAAAAGAAATTGTCTTTGTTTCGTCCAGGATTCCATAACTGAGCTCCAGCACACGGACAATGAGTTAATTAACTGGCTCCTTTGAGTGTTATGAATTTGTTAATCCCTCCTCAGCAGTATCATTTGGTTTAGGCATTAATTTAATTTTTTTTATACAGGTTTTTCATGATTGTTTTAGTTTACTTTGTTTATATATTTGTGTTTGAGTATTGTAAGAGGTTGTAAAAGGATGGATTAATAAAAAAATATTTTATTTGATTTAAATTATAACATTAAAGCTAACATGGTGAACACAGTGAAATGTTCATTCATTGTAAATACATTCAATAAACATAAAATTTTGGTTCATCAGTCTGGGCCTAACTTAAAGTTATTGTGCGTATGTTTAATTTAATTTACCTGTCTTAACAGCAACATACATACATTAATTTTAGGTTAGGACTAGACTGATGAACGAACAGTTTATGTTTATTGAATGTATCTCACCGCTTGACGATAATATCTGAACTACGCCGGACGGAACCAATCGTCTCTAAATTTAAATAGATGAACCAAAACGCATGTTTCTTGAATATATTTACATCCATCGCCATGTAATTTGGTAACGCTTTTTCGTTACTCGTATTTTATATTTGTCATTGCCGTAGCAACCAATTAATAACACTCTTTTTCGTTACGCATTACATTTTCTATTTGTTAACAACTACCGCGACCCGCGTTCCAATAACGTAATCCACGTGCTTGGTGACGCGAGCAGATGCAACTAATCAAATAACAACGGTAAGATAATCGATAATCGATTTTAAACGTTTACATTTATATCGCTTTCTATCCATCACATAATAATATGTTAAACTTCTGTGTTTATAAATTTGACGTCGCAAGAATTATACTTTCCTCGATAGAAATACAAGTCGGAAAGGTTAAGACCAACTTGAGAAGTGAATGGCACTTGGCTCCCACTTGACAAGTAACTGACGGTATGACGTGCAATATTTCTTGGATTTGACAGTAAGTAGAATTATATTTATGCAAACTGTAGTTACAAGGAATCGTTCTGCTTTCCTTTGCCTTGAATACGTAATATTTGTTTTCAATAAGTTTGCGTTTAATTCAAATTAAATCTAAACTATTTTCATTACTTACAGTTTATTCTGTGACATACTTTACTATGAAATGTTTACAGTTTTTAAGTTTGTTAATTAGGTTGTAATCGTACAGTATGCTCGCTTCGCTCTCTCTTCACAGCGGTGACATTGGCGAAGACAATGCAAACATATTATTGCATACTCTGATATTTTCACGGAAAAGACAGAGATCGAAATAAACACGACCATCTTAAATAATTTGAATTGCTTTATGTATTGTAATTTCACCATTAATATTAAATAAACGGTATCAGTTTACTGACACAAACTTTCTCCCAACTTACTGTAATCAAAATAATATTGTTTTTAATCATTTTATTTTGTACTACTATTTAGAACAAAACAAAAAAATAATATTCTACCTACGTCAATCGTATAAAAAAGTTATTGTCCCAGGCGGGATTCGATCGCGCGACCTTTGAATTACTGGCCGTGCTCGCTACCGTGGTGCTACCCTGTGCGGCCGCTGCCGCGATGCTAGATTGACAACAAAAACTTGTTTATTTTTAAACATTTCCCCATAATTATAAAACGCCAAAGTTTTGATAAAAGCGGGTGGTGTCATTTTGTTTGGCATCTTAAGCACTATAAATACTGAAAATTTGATCAAAATCGTTAGAGCCGTTTTTTGAGAAATTTGCATTCTCGTTTTTTATGGGTTTTTAGGGGTAAATTACCCTTAAAAATTAAAAATAAAAAAAAAATGAAAAAAACGCCTGGAGATATTAGGGTTTAGTACCTACATACCAAATTTCATGTAAATCGGACCAATAGTGTCCTCTCTGGTCGTGTATACATACAGACAGACGGACATACAGACACCACTCTAAAAACACTGTTTTGGGTTCAGGGAGCACCAAAACAAAAAATTCCACTAAAAATATTTTTGGGTTCAGGGAGCACCAACACAGATAATTGCACTAAACCATTTTTTGGGGTTCTGGGAGCACCAAAACAGATAATTCAACTGAAAATTCAAATTTGAACATTTTTACGAAAACAATACTTTCTGCATATAGCCTACTACGTATAGGGTGGAAAAAGTAAAAATGTAAATTGCTAGACGGATGAGTATTGTGTCTGTGCTTAAAATGTTATGTGACCTTGCAAACAATTTTATGATACAAAGTCAACGAAATAAATTTGTTGAAATTTAACATTGGTCTTATGGGATGAAAATCCAAGATGGCCGCCACTACAGCATACCCTTAAGTCATTCATTTAATAATATTTAATTGCTTGTTTAAATACGACAGGGACAGTTATGTAACACTTCCAGAGAAACTGTATGAATGGTTCACAAATCAAAATGTTTGAAGTGAAAACGTCTTTGGGTGCACCGAGCACTTTTTGAATGAGGCATGATTTCTCGATTTCGTCGATGATTTCTTCTTCTTCATTGGTTTACACACGTACTAACAATAAGCCAGATGTAACAGCCGATCGTAAAAGAAGAAGAAATCGACGAATTAAGAAAAGCAGTGGTTAATTCAAAGTATAAAACCCAATAGTGACTGTCACGTCACGTCACGTCACGTCACGTCACGCTGTTTTAGTTCAGTGATGAAATGGACACTGAGCTTTCTAACGCTTTAGGTTGTGTTAAATTAGTGTACTTGGTGATAACTGTACAATGGACATAGTGCTTATAAAATTTTTTTTTAATGTATAAATTCGCTAACTTGGTTGATATGGTAATGAATGTAAGTGCATTAAAGAAACGTGTGTTGGTGCAGTGTAGGCCGAACCTAAAATTATGTTTTTTTAACGAATTTCCATAGGAAAAATGAGCTATTGCAGTGGCCCTTATGGTGAGACCCAAGGTCGGGAGTAGCAAATGAGCACCGATCATGGTCCCCAGAACACGTTTTGGGGTGTCATTAAAATTCATATATATATGTATATATGTGTTCGCACTCTAGCGGCCGCATTTTAAGTCCGATTTGGTTCAAATTTGGTACACATGTTGGTTGTCTAGGTCGCTCGGACGAGTTCGTTAGCCAAAAAAATCCAACCACAGGAAGTACGTTTTTTGACTGGAAGTAACTATTTTTTGACATTTTTACTACGAGAATAAAACTTTTTTTGAGTTTTTTCTAAAAATATAAATGTAGGATGTTATTCTGCACATTTTGTTTTTTTACGCGACCTTATAGCTCCCTTGGTTCCCCCAAAATCGACCAAAACGTAAAATACCATAAAAGTACCAGGTTCAAAGCAAGTGGTGCAAACTCGCGAGGCCACTAGGCGCAAACAAACTCTACTAGTATATTGCGTACACACAAACAGCTGTTCAACACCTTCGTCAGTAGACCTATTTCTCAAATTGTTGGTTGAAACCCTAAAACATAGGCATATAAACTTAATTTCGGAAATTTGCTCAACTCACGTCAGCGGTCCAGCTGCGTGGTCAAATTATTTAATTTCACTATAGACATTCATTTTTATTTTTTAGATTTTTATTTTAAATGGGACAAGATAAAAATAGTGATCAAATTTCAGACTAAAGAAATATAACCAAAGATTTATATTCTCAACAGTTTTTACTTCTGTCATCAGTCCCACGACTGCTTTCTATTTTGTTACTTAACCTATGTTTAGGCCTACTGTTAAACAAAATTTAAACTAGTGACAAATCTTTAACAATTTTCCCACCTAAGAAAGTCCAAAAATTTTGTTTTTAATATTATATTCCAACATTAATGTTTACTTCCACATTTAGAATTCTAACAATTCGTCCATTTCATTTCATCGCGTTCAATCAATTCAGTACTGCATACTACGTCCTATTATTATAGAACACATTATTACACAAGCATACGTCATCAAATCGGTTTATCGCAGTAATTCTATATCAAAGCTGAGCGAATCAATCTCGTTACGACCTACACAAACTGTTCCGTCATCGCGATTCAGATTTCCAGCATAATGACTTTACAGGATTAACTCTAGGAAGGGATGGTAATATGTTCTTATATAAAGATGAAATGTCTTCTATTTCGCGATCGATATGTGTGTTCAGACATGCCAACTGTCATGACGATAGAGTTTGTGATACAATCGATTGTAACAATACAGCCTGTGTAGATAGATATTAGTATTGCAATTGAAACCTGTTGAAGTGTTTTTTTGCGATTGCTTCTTTCTAATAGTTCTTGGAAAATAAGCCGGATTTTAAAATAGTATACATAGCAGTACACTTATATACACATCTATATACCAGGTGTCTTAAAAGTCCCAACCCCCTCCCCCTTTAACTTTTGTGTTTGTTAAAAGAAACAAATATCCTTTGGGGAACGATACTAACTTAACCCAAAGTATCTTTTGAAGCAATCGGAAATTTTGAGTGTCCTTTAAAAATGGGGGATTTTAGGGGCAACTAAAAATTTTTAAATGGGAAGTATGGTCATGTGGTACCTCATTTTAAAGGTATATTTAAGACTAGGAAAATTACATAAATAAAATAAAAATCGGACCACCCAAAACAAAATGGCTGCCTTAAACGTGTTGAAATAAATCAACATAAAGTTGCTAATATCTCGAAAAGAGGAGTTTTTAGAAAACATTTCAAGAGACAAAAAATTTTTATTTCTAAGTGCTTGACCTAAAGAATTGCTTCACATAGATTTCAACATCGAAAATTTTTTACAACATTTTCTAAGATGTAGGAGTCGACTTAAAATTTACGAAATCGAT
>JAGFPH010012972.1:0-19127 GCA_018207615.1 Philaenus spumarius | reverse complement strand
ATTTTATTTTATAATTGAGTTGTCGAATAAAAACCAAAATCCTTGTTTAATCATGAATAACTGTTTTCAATGGATAAAGGCTGGTAAAATTTTTTTTTTGCAAATTGTTACTTGCAAATAATATTAATAATAAAGTTCTATTTGATCTCGATTAAAAATTCACGTTATTAATATGGCGGAAGTCTGTCTAATAGAATTATTAAACTTTACTAACACATTTTAGTTGAGCATTACTTTAAATAATTACGCTCTCTTACTCACAGTACCCTCCTCTCTAAAATAGGTGAATATGATAGTGCATCTATCAACTCTTTCTGCTAACAGTTGTCAACTAGTAACAGCTAGTGGAGAAATAAATATAAGGCAGCTTCCTGAACTAAATCAACTATGTTTGTATTCATTGTTTCTAGGATACAAACGGTTAAAATTCTACAGTAAATAACTCCTTAACAAAACTGAAATTATTCGATAACAATGCTTGTTTAAAATAAGAACCTTGTAACTCCTTAAATTTTCTAACCGAAGCTATGTTCTAAATCTTAAATTGGTAAAATGACATCTCAAATTTACCTACGAACGCCTAAAGCTACACAAGGCACAACCTTAGTGAAATGCTTCATAGTTATCCAATTAAAAGGTGTCTATCATTAAACTTTGTAATCAGGTTTAACTCAGAAGTTTAAAGGCTTCAAGGCAATGCCTTATGTCACTTAAGTTGCTTTGCAAAACTTTAAACATGAGTCAGTTTAACTAAGATACAAAGTCTGTTATAGGTTCTCGTTGAATTAGCTATATTTTTTAAAAATGTTTAAAAGATCAAAAATTGAAGAGGTGAAGAACGAGTATTGAATACAGATAACAAACAACAACACTAATAATAACTGTAATTACTTTTGTTACTCCTCTGATATTTGGAAGAGTTAGTGATAGAATTTCGTTGACTTTTGTAGGCCTATTCAGTATTATTGAAATATTATCTTTGTCAGAAAAGTTATTTCAACTTGAAGGTTAATTAAGCCGGTTCTACACGATGCTACGAACGCTCGCTCCAACGTTGGACCGAACGTTTGATACTGCTATTAAGTTCGACAGATGGTACAACGAATGTTCCTGCTACACGGTGAATCGAATGTTAGGACGCAATCCGACGCATTGTTAAATTTGAAAACAGTTTGGTACAAACGTGTGACCAGTTGCAAAAAATGGGCGAGGATGATAATCTATAATAATATATCTCTTAATTGTTCACATTTATCGAGTTAAAAATCCCCACATCATATTTATTTAGGCCTACAAAAATTTATTTTTACATAGTATTTTTTTTTTATGGTATTTTTAAAATGTATAGTATCTAATTGATCTGCTTCTGATTTTTCACGTGAACTTACAAGTATGAAATATAAATTGTAGCCTACTTAGGTACCTGTGAAAATGTGAATTAATAATACTGTATTACTAATATTACTTATTAAAAACTAAACACAAAGATAAACTAAAACAAGACGGTTCTTTGGTGGGAATGGAAAGTAAGGCCGGTTTTCACTACGCGTACAGGCTTCGCACAACCTTCGTGCTATTTCGTCGTGTAGAAGCTTTCGTGCTCTTTCTACATAAGTTGAAGTTTTAAATATTTTGTTACATTAAAAAAAATCATCTTGAATAGCTGTTTTCATAGACAGTAACCTTTTTTATTAAATATGTAGGCTAAAATAAAACAGATTGTAACATTACAAAAAATAAGTCACCACCTTGTGTCATAACTAAAATAATTATGAAATATGATACAGAAAGGAAAATTTATTTCTGTAATATAGATTATTAATAAAATAATATATTTTATTTTGCCTTTATATTGTCGTAATCGGAATGTTGTAGATTGTACAGTTAGTACAATCTCCCTCTTTTTAATTCAATTAGTAATTCTTCGTCCATTTTTAAATATAAAGAAAGCGCCAGTTAAAACACAATTAATTGAAAATTACTTATTAACTAGACAACACACTTTCCTATTAATGAATGAAATAGTCGGGGCTGACTTCCTGACTGAGCGAAGGAGACAAAAAGCACGGAGGCGAACGAACAGATCCGAAAATGGCCGAATACTTCACGCACCCTTTGCTGCCCTTAGGCAGCCTGTTTATAGCATGTCTCTCGTTTTCACTACGCGGACAAGGCACATACAGGTTTCGTACAGTGTCGTTTGAATCGCTCCCTCGACTGATGCAAATGAAACTAACCCAGTACGAAACCTGCACCACAAGTGAAAACCGAAATCCGACTTTCCCATTGTTTCTTATGTAAAATCATCATTCATCGATTCCGTTCAAACGAGACGGTCCGAAATCTGTATGTGCCTTGCCCTAGCAAATCAAGACCGTAGTTTAGATGGAAGACAGCATCTGTTCTGTTTAAACAATGTCTGCTTATCTGAAACTGAAAAGTGACTTTATTGAACATTATATTGACTAATTTGGAATAAATTTTGTGTGAGAACGAGATGGTGAATCTATGGAATGCGCTGGGATTAACTACGAAAGTGTATGGTGTTTAAGAATTGAGCTTGGATTTTTTGATACTTATGGTGGTTCATAAACCAGACATAAGGGACGATTTCTTTTGTCCTGCAGATTTGCAGGATCAGTGATGATTTGTTGAATGTGTGTGTAGTGAGACCCTTCGGCTCTGTGTCTGACTCAGTTAGTCAATTTTAGGATGAAGTCCTCAAGTGTGGGGATTTTGTGCCCTTGAGAGATGGTTACGTTCGATACGTACCATGGGGAGTTGGTGATCCAACGGAGAGTTTTGTTCTGGAAGAAGTCCAACTTTTTCTTCCAAGAAACAGATAGTAAAGAATACCAACCTGGAGCTGGTGAGTACTGGTCTGATGTGTTTTGTACATGGACAATCTGATACGAAGTGGTAGAGGGCTCTTGGCGTTTATGACTGGAAGGAGTCTGCCAGGGACTGATTTGGCCCTTGACAGAGTTTGCTTGACGTAGCGGGTCAGTTTTTATTTAGGGTCAAGCGTGATTCCAAGGTATCTGACTTGACGGGTCCATGCTATGGGTGATTTGTTGAGAGTTAATTGGACTTTGGGAAATCTACGTATTGAAGAGAATTGGATGGCTTGCGTTTTGTCTGTGTTCACTGCAATTCTCCACATCCTGTGCCATGGGTGTAGGGTATCCAATTGTTTTTGAATGACCGACGTACCATATTCCAGGTTCAGAGATCTGTAGTAGCGTCATCAGCAAAGAGTCGCAGTGATACATTGGGTATGACTGGAATATCGTTAGTATACAGAAGGCACAGTAACTGACCAAGAACCAAGCCTCGGGGAACTCCTGCCTCGATGAGTCTAGGAGTGGATAGTGTATCTTCGACAGTAACCTGGAACCATCTACTATCGAGGTATGAGCTTATGAGAAGTACATAGCATGGAGGAACCTTCGTGCCATACTTTATCAAAAGCTTTTGATATGTCCAGGAACACTGCAATAGTTCGGTTTCGTTTGTTGAAGCCATCAGAAAGGTCGTTGAGAACTTTTACAAGTTGGAGTGTTGTGGAATGTTCACTTCGAAAGCCAAATTGTTCGGGACAAATTACGTCTTTGAGATGCTGGGTGAGCAGGGAATAAACTAGTCTCTCAAAGACTTTTGAATTCGTAGGAAGTAATGAAATGGGCCTGTGGTTTTCCGGAAAGATAGCTGATTTTTTGGGTTTGGGAATCGTGATTATCTTGGCTCCTTTCCATGATGAAGGGAAGTGGCCTTTCGCCATTAAAGATGTTTGTGATGATTGCTACCGTAGTAGCTGGTATGCCTTGTCCATGTGAACGAGTCGTGTAGCCGTTGAGTCGAATCAACAAACATTTTCCTTCTAATGTTGGAGCATCCCTTTGGCTCGGTGCAAGAATACCGACAACGTCCGGAACATGGTAAAATGCGAACGTTTAACGCTCGCCATTGGACGCTCCTAGGTTTGAACAACGGCCACACGATGTGACGAACCATCAAACGTCCAACGTTGGAAGGTGTTCGTAGCATCGTGTAGAACCGGCTTTACTTATACAAATTATAAAAATTATTGAAATGAGTTATTTATCAACACATATTGTTTTAATAATTTATGTTATTAAGAATAGATAAACTAATAACACTGGTTTTATCTATGTTGGAATTTATTGAACAGAATTTAGTTGAACAGGATAGGTTGCCCGACAATAACAACTAAACCTCACTATAAACCAATAAAAAAAATCATGCATCACATAACATTAACTGATAAGGTTACAGAATTTAATTTGAAAATTAAAAACAAAGTAGGAGGAGACAATAATGGCTACTATAAATTAGAACAATTATCTGTAACTTAAAATTTGTATCTTAAAAGGTAAGTACCCATTTTTAAAATAGGTCTACTATTCAAAAACTTATACTGAACATTTGTTTCCTGAAATAACAAGATGGGTTCAAGATTAAACAGAAATTTAAAAATTGCATTTTTGTAACGATAATAAAACGTATGTAATTTGTAAGTAATTTTGAATTGATCCCTTTAGTCGGATGTGATCGAATATGTTACCATCCAAAAGGCTAAACGATGTGTAATGCGTACTGGACTCAAATAAAATGGATGGCACATACAGAAAGATTATAAAAGCAAAATATACCAGACACAAGTCTTACCTTAATTCCGAAGTCAAGATATCTGAAATTTTCTTTGACAGGTTATTGGATAATTACAATTAATGTACACACTTATAACAATAACATGAGTTTATTAAGAAAAATTAACACGCCCTTAACATAAAAAGAATGAAAATTATATACGCCCCGAAATGACAGATTGATTTAATTAATTCACTCCCTTACAAAATTAAAGAGAAAAAAAAACCCACCCTGTATTTATTTATATTATTTAATTAAAGACTTATGAAAGAAACAACAAAGAAAATTGGATCATTGTACACATAATCTTAACCTCTATTTCATACAAACTGCTTATAAAATAAAATGGTATGTTATAAGTTGGCCAACGTTTATAAAAAAAATATGCGCATTGTATGTAATAAAAAAACTGCAATTCCAAAAGGTATAAACAAAATAAAATAATGTAAAATTTTGTACTTAAAGTATTATAAGAATCATGACGTCATTATAATTAAAAGAAATTTTGATTTTTGACTCTTGGAGTCCGTAGTTTCAAAATAGGTACCTCACCACCCTATTATTTAATACATAACATAAATACAACAACAACCTACTATTCTAATTACATGGAAAGTTAAGTAGCCTTTTTATATTACTAAAATTCACTGACTTTGGTTAACTCATTATAAGTTCATACTGATTTAAAATAGCCTGTTTCTGTTTATTTTTATAAAGAGTTATTGATCAACCGAATTCACTTAGTTTAAGACAGCGTAGAAATAAGTTGTAGTTGCGGAGGTGGAATCACATTTTATTGCAGTTGCATATTGATAAGAGTTGAACTAAGTAGAAACTTGTAGCAGTAACTTAAATCAGGAAGTTAAACCAGATTTTCTCTAAAGAATCAGAACATAATATAGGCATTAGTTACTTTATATAGCCAAAGATAAAATATTATGTCAGAATGAAAATACAGCACGTTTACAGCAGGCATGTTGTAATTTGGCTTGTTGTAAACTGTTTGAACGTGCCGATTTGGTCTAATGTGACGTTATAATACATAAGTTTCACTTTAGTTTAATATCAAGGTTAACTGTCACAGAGTTACTCTTTGTTTCTGGCAAACTGACACAAATATACTGTTTTTAATTGACTGGCTGAATTATACTTTTACAGGAACTCTTTAAAGCACAAAATATAACTTGTAGCTAATCACACATGGGTTCACTTTAGTTTAAATTATGTATTTTTCCAGGCTAATTATTAAAATCTCTGTTTAGACTATTTTATAGTTGTAGGCTTAACAAAATATGAAAATTTATATGGTTAATTAATTCAAAAATACAATAGGTTATACTTAACAAACGGCAACTAATACTAATAACATTTCAAATTATGGAGAAATTTCAGATATCCGTGAGACTAGATGCTACATATTAAGTAAAAATAGGTATTTTACCTGGTATACAGCTATTAACTCATCTTGTAGAGAAAGAAAATACTACATTTTGCGTCGCACAAAGCAAGACATGACCTACTGCGTATCGTTCGATTGACGGAATGAAGACAAAATGGCTAACTTAGCCAATCGGCAATCTCGCGCACGAGAGTCCAGTCAGTGCTGCCAGCTGTGAGTCAAAGGTGTATTACAGCCCCTGCGGTGAAAGGTGTATGTAACCGCAAGGCATGGGTGTAGGTCAAGAAGAGGTAATCGCGCTAAAGTAAGGTGAACGCTACAAAAGTTATACACAAATTTTATCAACTGCAAAGCTATTTAATATTATTATCCATTAAAAAATATATTTTTTGCAGTATCCTCTCTTCTCGGTAATATTTTGTAATGGTATAGAGCAATTTGAAGTACAAATTTGCTGTTTTATGTATAGGTAAGGTGTATTTTCTAGTTTATATTTTTTACATAAACTAGACATAAAATAAAGTATGAAAAACAGTACGAAGCTTAGAACAACCGCCTTAATCAAATATACTACATAAGTTGGGAATTTAAAATAATTCATTAAGTCATAGACCCTTCCAATTAGTATTTTACAAATTGAAATACAATTATTAGTATTTTAATTATTTACAAAGAATTACATTTTTGGTGTAATATTCGACAAATCTACGCATCCATACAATAAGTACTAAGCGTTGAAACCAATTACCCGCATTGCAGTAGTTATACTGTAATTATTTTATCTTTATTAAACTCAGTTTCTTTACTTGAACTAAATGACCAGTGATACAGATCTGTCAGGATTAATTAATTTGGGCAGGAATTAATTTGAAATAATTTCTTCTACAGTTATGATGCAAAAAGGCACAACTTAGTTAAAACATACTATATTTTTTTTTACTGTTCTTGTATGTATTGAGTGAATGGCTATAGCCAACATTTTAAATTTATGTATTCTAATTATTATTAACCATCAGTTTTTGATTTTATTTAACAAACCAATATTCAGTCTCTTTCTCACGCTGGAAAACATTTGCATTATTTATATAACTGTACACCTACTTGTACAGAGCATGTAGACAATAGCACTTCAATAGTACTTCAATTTTACTTCAATAACATAAAATAACAATTGAAATGTTTGAGTCTTATTATGAATCATACTTTCTGGACTTCGTTTAATTTCTGACTCAAACGCATTTGATTTCCATTCAGGTTTTATCATTACAAATTGCCGGTTTAAAACTGTCTTCTTTGAAAGGTGCTCGGGGAAAGGTTTGCTAGCATTTGCCACACCTATGAGTTTTTATAATTTGTTATTTTGGTTAACATTTCAAAATAAGATAAATGTTTACCATTATGTTTCATTCATATTAGTAACACTACAGCAAGCTAAGTCTTTCTAACATTTATCACAAAGATATATTTAAGTGTTTTTTTAATTTTCAACTGTTTGAAAAACAATTTAGCATAAAGATGTAGAGAAAGGTAAAACTGGTGGTTGAAATTTGAAGTTACTCTGGTTGTTGAACCAGAATAAATCTGGAGGTCATTGCACTGTTTGAATCATTGAATTTAAAAATGGGTTGATTTTACGAATTCTATGAAATTACGACAATTATTTGACTTTTTGAGAAGACACTTAATTAATTATGCATCGCTAATTAGTCACTACGTCTGCGCATATTATAAAATATTTTGTATAGGCCTATACCAACGTTTGTCAACGAGTTTTTACATTTGCTTAATTTATACTTTAATACGCCATTACTGTCTCGTGGTTACATAAGATTGGGGTAAGGATTACCCATGATTTGCTTTCATTTTCAAGTAAAAGGCCAGCTGTTCTTAAGCATGAACTTTCCATTAACAATCACTGCAAGTGGTGTAGTTACTGTTGAAGAATGTAGATCGCATAGGCGGTTGGTTACCGATAGCTAAATGAAACGCAACACCATAAATAAATCATACAAATGGGTATAAGTTTGATTAAGGTATAGTGTATAGGCTTATTGACTGAATGGTTTTAACTGAATATAACGCTCAACATACCATTAAGAGCCATATTGAAGGTTATTAGTTAATGTGTTGCGGTGACAGAGAGAATCATTGATCTATTTGACCGCACGCTTCATATTAAATGGTGATTACATGTTTATGAATAACATGCGAATTTGCAGTAGATACTTTGCCAGACGTACTGTAAATATTTCTAGCTTTTATTAGAATCGTTTATTTTGTGCATTTCATTAGTATTTGAATTTGGCTGTAACTGTACCAAATGTAATGAACATACTCTCATTGACAGCTGCTGTGGAATTTAATAGCACATGGTGTAAATAGTTTCTTATAGAGTGCGTCCCTGGTTGACTTCCCTAACTTATCCACGTTATCAGTAATAATTATTGTTGTAATTACTTTACCATTCATTGTAATAAATCTGATTATATATTTCCTACATATTGGGAAATTAATGGAATCGTCCTTGCTTTTTTTAAAGAATAATGAAATAAATTTAAAAAATTTATCCAACACTAAATTAATTATGTAAAATTTATCTATACAAAAGCCAAATACCACTCACTCACTGACTCATCACGAAATCTCAAAAACTACTGACCGGATTGTAACAAAATTTGGTATGTAGCTTCCTCTAGGACAATAGGTGCTCACTAAGAAAGGGTTTAAAAAAATTCGAAATCTTAGAGGGGTTTGGAGGGGGGGGTCTAAGTTACTAAATCACGATTTTTCCAAAACTACCAAACGGATTGAAACGAAATTTGGTATGAAGCTTCCTCTAGGGCCATAGGTACTAACTAAGAAAGCTTTTAAAAAAATTCGAAATTTTAGGGGGGTTTGGTTGGGGGGGGGTCAAAGTTACTAAATCACGATTTCCCTAAAACTACTGAACGGACTATAATGCAATTTGGTATGTAGCTTCATCTAGGGCCGTAGGTGCTGGCTAAAATGGGTTTAAAAAAACTCACCAAAATAATTATGCAACAGCGACGAAGTGTTGCCGGGTCAGCTAGTAAAACTATAAATTGAAAGTAATATCCGGAGCCTGCAGTAATGTAATCAACAACATTAAAATGAATCGAATAAGGAAATCTCGTCAAATGATATCTGGAATTACAATTGTGCAGTAATTTCTCCATTAAATATAAATCCAACATTTTCCCAATAAAAGTATGTTATAAATGTTCGTAAATTACATTAAATTAACTCTATGATGTGGACTAAATGACAGTACCAAACTTATAGTGGTTAATAATGATGTCAATTGGTTTTTATTTATAAAAACATTTTATTATCATTGTAAATTTTATTTTATTTTATTTGATAAGTAAAGAGTTCTTATATCTTGGAAAAAACTACTCTCGAAAAAACCGAAATGTATCTGATGGAATTCTATTACAAATTGTTGTGGTAAAGTAACATCAAAATGCATCAAGAATTGCTCATTAGAGTTGAAAAGTCACGAAAATGGATTAAAAACAAACTGTAAGAACATTGTATTAAAATTGTCACAAACGCAATATTTTATCACAATACAATAGTTTATTATTATAACTATTGCTGATAAAATATAATATACCATTAATCGCCAGTGCGTCGAACAGTTAGTATTAGCCTAGTACTGACCTTGGGGAACTCCTGCCTCGATGGGTCTAGGAGTTGATAGTGTACCTCCGACAGCAACCTGGAACCATCCACTGTCGAGGTATGAGCTTATGAGATGTACTTAACATGGAGGAACTGGACTGCAGGCTGTTTGTAAAGCCGGCCTTCATGCCATATTTTATCAAAAGCTTTTGATATGTCCAGGAACACTGCGGTTGAAGCCATCAGAAAAATCGTTGAGAACTTTTACAAGTTGGAGTGTTGTGTAGTGTTCACTTCGAAAGCCAAATTGTTCGGGAAGAATTACGTCTTTGAGATGCTGGGTGAGCAGGGAATAAACTAGCCTCTCAAAGACTTTTAAAATCGTTGGAAGTAATGAGATGGGCCTGTGGTTTTCAGGAAAGAGAGATGATTTTTGGGTTTGAATCGTTATTATTTGGCTCCTTTCGATTCCATGGTCCTGCGAACAATATAGATACCAGAGGAACACTTTACTCTCTTCCA
This sequence comes from Philaenus spumarius, assembly GCA_018207615.1. Lineage (NCBI taxonomy): Eukaryota > Metazoa > Arthropoda > Insecta > Hemiptera > Aphrophoridae > Philaenus > Philaenus spumarius. The sequence continues at coordinate 8,890 of JAGFPH010012972.1, read as the reverse complement.
TATATATTGATAATTAAATTATTATTATGAATTATTGTCATTTGATATCGGTCTACTAAATGTTATTTAATCCAAAAAATTTACATTTCATCAAAGTTATAATATTTAAGTTTAAACAAAACATCATACAATCAAATGTCATGGGCAGATCACAGAAGTTGTATCACTAAGCCTAGTATACATTGTATAACCACTAATATTGATCTTATTAAGACGGTTTTATAACGTAGTTAGAAGTTGAAGCTACAAGTAGGCCTACACATTGTGAAACCACTAATTTAGTATGTTGAAATTGCTTAAACTGGTTTTTTCCATTGCAACGCATCTTGAAAGTTATTCCGATTTAGAGGAAGTACGTTTATATGCAAAAGTTTATATAAAAGTTTCGAAAACAATGCAGATTTATTCTTTTATTCCAACCATACTTCTTCTCCTTTAAACATATTTTCCAGATCAGTAGAGGGAACAAATTTGCGTTCCGCTTTCAGGAAATCATTATTTATAAGTATTTAAACATAAAACGACCATCTTTTCCCTCTAATTCCAAAACTTTTCTGAAATAAAACTTTATACAACAAGTTGTTTAAATAGAATGATTTATATGCTACTTCACAAAAAATATTTAGAAAACTTACAAAATATTGAAAAGTCCATCTCCAATTTTATTTTCAGAGTGTTAGGAGTTTTACGCGAGATGAGATCATGTTTGAGGTAGTGGAAATATTTATTTGGATAAAATGATTATTATTCATATTCATACGATTCATATTGTGTCTGATGGTTCAATTAATGATTTTTTTAAAACAATTGATCGCATGGCTTTTTTTATCAGATAATATTGAATTACATTTAAAAAATGTATTCTGAAATTCGATTAAAGCACTTTATTTTTAAATATACATTTTGTAAATATAAATAACGTAAGTAGCATAAAAAGTATGCAAACATAAACATTAACTATTTACAAATACTATTCCTTTTAACTTGTAGGCTAATGCATATTTATTTATATAACTTTAAACAATATAAATTTATTTAGTGAATGTATAATAATATTAATAATGTTAAATATTCAATAAAGAATATTTGTTAAATATATATATATATATTGTATCTTATTAGTATACCAACAAACAATATATATATATTAGAAGTTGTGAACATAAACTTTAAAGTGATTCGCATAGTTTGAATCAGAGCGTATTGACGACAGCTGTTTTTTATGCTTATCAAAGAAACATGTGACCCTAAAATTATAGCTATTTTATACCTTATGAATATACAAATCATATGAAATAATTATTGGTTTTAATAAACCTCTAAATAAACAAAACTAAAATATAAATATAAATAAATACATATATATTTCGGGTAACTTTTGCTTTAAGAAACACCTTAAAGATAAATTGTATTTTTCTAGTCATTGTGTGTTTTTTTTTTTTAAATCTAGAGAACTGAACAAAGAACAAATGACCTGTATTAGTATGGTGGGCATACTTTTGAACGATAACTGTTAAAGAGATTTCATAGAACTTTGTATAGATTTTCAATAAGGGAAATTTGTTTTTCGTAATATATTCTTTTGTTCACCTCCAAATTTCTTTTCAGTAAAGATTAGGCTAAAACGTAGCATAAAACATCAAATGGTTTGGTAAATGGTTTGGTTTGAATAATATTAACTAAAAAAAAAAATGAAATGAAGATGATTGACTTTTTAAGCAAATAGTTTTAGTCCTAAAAATCTACGACCAGAAGGAAAACATACCCTTCTATTTCGAACGGCAAGAGATGTATTCTGGAAAGAAAATATTAACAAACAAAAAATTATATATGTAAAGTTAGGGCTAGGTCGTAAAGGAGAGGTTTTAGTTTTGTATTTGTATAGGGAATCAACTGATTTTCCATAAAGTTTTGCTGTTGATAAAATATCGATTTTGACGCTTTTACCAAAAACTTAATAATATAGGTAATGTTTTCTTATTTTGTAATTTTTTATAATTTTTGTAATTTTTTCTTTCGTAAAAGTTTTGAAATTTTTTGTTACTAACAAAACCAAAATCAACTTAATTTAACTGATATAATTATAAATTATCATCCCTTTGTTTCTTACTAATACACTCTACAAATAATTTGTCTTATTTAATATAGAATTTATCTTAATTGAAAACTAATTTTGGATCAGCCTACAGAAACATGCAGATTTAGAAGTTAATCCCAGTTATTCCCATAAGCTTATTTCAATGAACTTGGTTTACCCCTTGCAGTTATCACCTCAAAGGGTTGGTTGTATACAAAATTGTTTCATATCAAAGTTTTCTATAATATCTGGAAGATTTACAACATGGGCAATATTGGGTATATTAAGGGAGTAATAATTTTTGTTGTGACTTAAATTTGGTCGCACTATTACTGAATAAGTGCTGGCCGTATGGTATTAAAAAAAATAACATATTGAATATAAAACTGTCGGACAGTGTTGAGATGGTGTATAATAATTTTTAACACATATAATACTAAGGAAGTTATGACTTTTTAATTCTTTAAAATCTTTATTTTCCACCCCTTGAGGTAATAGTTGGTGGTATCCAAAAACCCTTCACAAATATTTTAGTACTACTCTTACGAGGTAAAATAGCTTTCAAACGGATGAAGTATGTTTCATATTAAATAAAGTTATAGCGATTTTTCAGTTTGTCTAGAAAAACATTTCCTCGGATCGATTTTTTCCATTAGCGAACTCGTTCAAGATTTTCCATTCATATATTTTAATTACCAGTATGAAAGTAACTTGTGAAAAATTAGTGTGTCTAAAAAGTTATGTATATATTTAAAAAATCCAAGCATAGTATAACGCGTGGATAATTATTAGTCTATATATTTACTCAGTTTTTTTAAACGATACCAAGGCCAGAACAAATTTTGGTAAAGATTTAAGTGACCAATAAAATATGATGATGTAAAACGTCCATAATATCAATAACAAATCCAACCATCTTAATATTGACGACAATGTGTTGCAAGATATTAAAACTCTAAAATTACAGTTTCTTTTATGTTTAAGTCGTATATTAGGTTAAGTGTCGTATATTACCGCTACCTAATAAAATAATACCCAAACTTATTTTACAAAATTTATAAATTTTACAATTGTACGCTTCTGATTGTATAAATACTCTAATAATCAAGGCCTTAATATATTTAAATTTTGCTCGATAAAAATACTTCATCTTGACAATACTATCTGAGTTGTACGCAACTTTTGTTTAAAATATGTTCACATTATCATATTATAATATCTGAATTACTACAATTAATAGAATAATTATAGACCTACGATTTATAATCATAGAATAATTATATTCGTAGAATCAATAACTATTAAGTGCTAAACACATACGATCACAATCAATGAAAAGAAATGAGATTTTACCGTTTCTACACAACTCCATCATCAGCTGATTATGATAGATCCTCTCCCCACCCTCTCTTCTGTGAGGTATAAAAGACTAAAGTCCCGCACGTAATGCTATTATTTTTAGCTACGGTAGAATCAGTTTCTGGTAAAGAATACACAATTTGCTAAGTATATTTCGATGTGGTCTACTGCGTATATGTGAGTAGAGTCGGCGATACTATAGCGTAAAATGGAGTGGGGGAAGGTCATTGACCTTGGGCCACGCCCCCTTTTTTTGGGTGTTTTTTTGGGTCTTTTTGGTTCCTAACCTAAGCCACGCCCCTTTTTTTTTGGTGTTTTTTTGGGTCTTTTTGGTTCCTAACCTAAGCCACGCCCACTTTTTTTGGGTATTTTTTGGGCCTTTTTGGTTCCTAACCTAAGCCATTTTTTGGTAATTTTGGTTTTTGGGTTTTTTTTTTTTGGGGGTCCTAACCTAACATTTTTGGATTTTGGGTTTTTTTTTGGTGGTCCTAACATTTTTTGGAATTTTTGGAATTTTGAAGATTTTTGATTTTTGGAAATTTTGGGGATTTTGGATTTTTAAAGATTTTGGGGAATTTTGAGCCGCCATCTTTTTTTTTTGGCAGCCATCTTGTTTTGTAATAATTAATATTTAATTTAATTTAATTTTTTGCTTTGAAAAAAGTTTGGGTGTCGCCGAGAGTCGAACCGGGTATCACCATGACCCGAGTCCGCAGCGCTAGCGGTTAAGCTAGGCCGACTCTGTTGAGAATCTACTGTTTTGTGAAGTATATAAGTTTACCACCCGTCAGCAACCTTGCATCAGGTGCACGGTGTTGTAGTGTCGTCGGGATATAGTATAAATTGTATTATAACAACCCAAATATTACCGATCGTTCCCGAATCCGACCGAAGGTCACTTAGAGAAATTATTAGCTTTAAATTGTTATAGTACCCTTGTAATATAGTATAAAGTGCATTATATAAACCCGAACACTACCGAATGCCCCCGAGTAAACCCGAATCGGACTTAGTCAAAATAAAGACTTGCAAACCGTAATTAACCGAACGTAAGGCTCTGCCGCAACCCTCGAAATTCGTACTTAGGCGAAATAAAGCTTAGACTAACCATAGGCGTTGCCGCAACCCCTTGTAATATATTTCTACCGGTCTTACCCGAACCAAAACGAAGGACTTGACCGAGCTTAGGCTTCGCTGTACCCCGAATTATTTTTATAAAATGTGTTATAACGTATGGAAATCCGAGCTAACCCGAACGTAAGATTCTGCCCGAGTTCAACCGAAGGGCACTTAGCCGAAATAAAACTTTGGCTAAAATTAGGCTCTCCCGCAACCCCCAAAATTCGTACTTAGGCGAAATAAAGCTTAGGCTAAGCGTAGGCGCCCCCGCACCCCGTGCGTATGATTTACACTATTTCTACCGGTCTTACCACGAACCAAAACGCTGGACTTGACCGAGCTTAGGCTTCGCTGTACCCCCCGAATTATTTTTATGAATGTGTTTTAATGTATGGAAAACCGAGATACCCCGAACGTAAGGTTCTGTCCGAGTGCAACCGAAGGGCACTTAGCCGAAATAAAATTTTGGCCAACCTTAGGCTCTGCCGCATCCTTGCAAACCGCACTTAGGCTAACCATAGGCGCTCCCTCACCCCGTGCGTATGATATACACTGTTTCTAACAGTCTTACCCGAACCAAAACGCCGGACTTGACCGAGCTTAGGCTTCGCTGTACCCCGCATTATTTTTATAAAATGTGTTATATTGTACGGAAAACCAAGCTAACCCAAACGTAAAGTTCAGCCCGAGTCCAATCCGAACTTAGTAAAAATTAAAATTTTGGCTAACATTAGGCTCGGCCGTAACCCATGTGTATGATATACGTAACTACATAACCGACCAAAATGTAACGTAATGTTTCTAAAAAGTCATACAAGTAGTATTCGGTCTAACTCAACCCCGGGGTCACCCCTCCCCCAAATTTTGCAACAAAATTTCGAAAAAACGGAAATTTTAATGTTTTTAACGGAGGCTTAGGTGCAAACGAATTCTAAAATATATTTCGTACACGTAGGCAACTATGTCAGCACCGTCGTGATTAGAGCAATTTCCCCGCAACGGAATTTCTCCGCAATGGTTATTAATATAAAATTCGCTCAACTCAACGTAAGGCTCTGCCACATCCCATGCGTATGATATAACTGTTTCTACCGGTCTTTTTCGAACATAAGGCTCTGCCGCAACTCTTACAAACCGTAACTAACCGAAATAAAACTTTAGCTAACCTAAGGCTCTACCGCACCCTTGTGTATAATATACGTAATTACATAACCAAACTTATTCGATTACGCCTGTATTACTTAACGTTAAAACTTTCTCTATCTAAAATTTGTTTCAATATAAATTCTCCATATGTTTGTCGGTAGACACGGTAGCTTAGTAACACAATCACGGTTTTAGCTTTAACATTAAAATTATCAATAATTACTCTATGTTGTGTACCGTTTAATCGATTAGTTATTAATAAAATGTCTCTGATTTATAACGCGTTTCTTTTTTACTCGATACTTTACCACTTCTACGACCTTAGGCTCTGCCACACCCTTGATTTACATCAAAACTTTCGATAATAATTTTATTTTCTAAATCATTTACTAACACGATTATACTTAACGCTTTTCCCCGAATTTTGTTGAACCAGCATTCTGGACTTGCTAACTGACTAACATTTCTGTACATCGTTATAAAATCGACACCCCAGCTATATGCTGACCAGACATTCCAATAGTTAGCAAATGTAATGTAAATCTTTTACAAATTTGGTGACCCAGACCTATCCGATCTTTTCCGAACTAAAAACTTAGGCTTCGCTGTACTCGTGACTGATTATACTGTACAAACCCCGCATAGATTGTACTTTGAGGTTATGTTACAACTTCAATTATTATTATAATTACTTGCCCGAACGTAAGGCTCTCCCGAGTCCAGCCGAACAACACTTAGTCGAACTAAAAATTTGGCTTACCTAACCTTAGGCACTGCCGCAACCCATGCGTATGATATACGTAATTACATAATCAACCAAAATATAACGTAGTGTTTCCTAAATTTCTAAAAAATAATACTCAAACAATTTAAGAAATAATTATTAACACTTTATTTAAATTACTTATTTATATTTAACGAAGTCACTACATATAACATAACATAACGAATAAGTACACAAATCACATAATTTCCAATAGTCTTTCAGCATCATATTCTTCTTGTTCCGCATTTTCGTCATCGCTCCGTCCGTACAGTTCCCCTAGTCCTCCTGATGCGTATCCATCATCATCGCTGTAGTCGGTCCTTACTTGTTCGTCCCCATGTAGAAGTCTTCTTATTAAATGCCCGTGACGAACGGAACTTAAAGCTGTTACTCTCTCTATACCTCCATCATAATTTGTTGCAATATATAACTGCCATTCGTTTTCCCGACGATATGGAAACTTCATTACAATTTCCAACTTCACTCTTACATCAAAACTTCCGATACTGATTTTATGTTTTACATTGTTTATTAGCACGATTATGCTTAAAACTGTTCCTCGAATTTTGTAGTTTAAAACTTCTAACTCATTCACTGCGTAGCCTAAATCTCCTAAAATGAACTCCCCTAAAACATGTCGCTTAAGTAAAATATCTTTTATCCTTAAAGGCACAACAAAGACGTGAACGAGCATTCTGAACTTTAACTGACCAACATTTCTTTACATTGTTTTAAAATCGACACTCCATCTAGATGCTGACTAGACAATCCAATAATTAGCAATTGTAAATCTTTACACAAATTTGGTGACCCTGCCGGTGGGAGGGGAGCCGCCATCTTATACGCCATTTTTTCCGCCATCTTGTCGCTGCCATCCGTCACGAATCAGCAGAAATTTATGTTAGCATGTGTAACAATGCCGAGTCGGCAAAATTGCATCCGTTGTACTGTCAAATGAATTCGCTGATTCTCTACTAGAAAGCGCTACCGGCGGATGGGGTGATAGTTCGAAGATTCTCTACCAGAAAGCGCTACCGTTGAAACCTTGTAAATATAAATTTCATTTAATTTCTTCTTTTTTTTTTTACAAAGTTTTTTTTATTTCCCCCTAATAATCTCACTTCTATATATCACATGGGTTATTTTATATAGTACTGTGATATTACCTAATTGTGCTTACAAGTGCAACTTTAACTGTTTCAAAATTTTGGTTTTTGAATAGCAAATATATTGACTCATTTCATTTTTTTCGTAACAAGATTCAACAAAGAAAGAAGACGACCGCGCTAACCACTGTCACACCGTTCCCAAGTAGTATATAGTTCAGGAGATAATTCTCAATTTACGAAAGATCTTTACCTAAATTTCCGAACCTCATTTGAGCGCTTCAAGTCGCCTAACATTAATTGATTTTGTACATGATTATGCAGTTATTTTCTCGTTCTGAATATATTTACTTAAAGAGGACTAAAACGTTCAGTCGCGTAGTTTTTAATAAGTGTGTAGTCAACTGGAAAATTCATATTGCACACATAAAAGTACGTATACACACGAACCCATAACAATTCTAAGAGATTTTACACAAATTAACAGACAGCATTGTACCAATGCAACATTTTCCAACAACCGACTAGTGTTGTCAAGTCGAACGGTAAATATTAAGGTAGAAAATGTACAGATTGTGGGATAGCCGTTGGTTTCGACTCTTTACATTTGTATTACGTTTAGTAGACACCTGTGTCGAATCTCTTTTATCTGTACTTAACAGAGAACTCCATCCATGCTCGCTTCGCTCACCGCCGCAGGTATCGCAGTGTCTTTATTGGCGGTCAATAGACGTTCACTGGCGTATTTTAATTTTATTCTTTTAACGATCGGCTTTGAGCTCTGACTCTACAATCATCAACCTCTACGGTCTGCAAAATACCACTACGGTAACCTGTCTCACGCAACTAGTTTGTCTTATCTATCTAGCCAATTTGACCAAAAGCATGTTCTCGTGCTTTTTCAAAACTTTAACGGGGTTTCTGTATCCATAGTACTGTGCACGGTATTATTGTACGACTTTACTATATTCGGTAATAGTTCGACCAACACGTATCTGCCACGGGCCGTAAATTCACGCAACATTCGATTTTTAAGGTACGATTCAACCTTTCCACTATGACCGGTCTGCAAATGTTTCATTTTATGATTATAAAATATCGATTCCAAAGCGGTCGCTACGTCTACCCCAGATTTCGACTTTATAGACACAGGAAAAATACTTAGGTTAGCATACGAGTCTAGGCTATTTACTAACCAAACCCAAACTACAACAAATAATACCTTGGAGAAACATAACGTAATTTAACCTAACGGACATTAGCGGACATTACTTATTAGCCAAACCCCTGTTTTGACAATGACCACGACAACGACAA